>CM067224.1:29050280-29145883 GCA_034190945.1 Octodonta nipae
AAATGGTAGTGTTTTGCTCTTAGGGGAGGGGGAAGACGACAGTTATTGGTTTATTTCAATGTAACGATGGTTACGACGTTTAGCAGAAGAGCCGAAACCCAGAATTCCTAGTTCACTCTATGGGTCCATAATTGGGTAATTGTACTAATTTGGCCTTAAAATACAGAAGGCGTACATAATATATTTTTAAAACTACACACTATTTGGTTTTTCACAATGTGTACTTATTTATTATGCCCTTAAACCCAAAAGTCTTATAGAGCCTTTTAGTTGTGCCATTGACAACGGGGTCTAACTTAGACCAAAAACGTTGAAATTATCCGGAATTTCAAGAAGTATATGTGGTTTTATTCCCAACAAGGGCATAGACATGAAAAAACAACCTTGTATCTCACACACCCATGCGCGAGCACAGGAACTAGATTTGCCCTTCAGAAACTTTTACTGATGAGCACTTCCAGCCCCCTTGCCATCCACCCCCTGAGACTTAACTCAAGTCCTCACGCTAACGCAGTTTTTCTTCTGCATAATCGCTGTCTTCTTCTTGGGATAGCTTGGCTTTGGTGCTTTACCTTATTGGTACTATAGCAACTGTCTTACTTGTGTTACGTGGCTCATTCTTTGCTATGATATATAGCTAATTGTACCCTTCTGTGGGCGTGCACTTTGTCGTCGTTTGTTTTGTGGGTGTGTGTCTTCTCTTTGTTTGGTAGGTTGGTTTCCCCCTGGGCCCCCCTTGTTGTCTCCTGAAAAAAAGGATTGTTATATACTTCATTTTTTACGTACCTGTCCTCTATCTCTGGGCTTCTTCGTCCTCTTTCCCTGCGCTAAGGCAGAGCTGGTTCTCAGGCCGTTTGTATCTGTCAATAAATCTGGTCATAGTCGATTAGTTGTCATAGGTGAAGGTTTGGGTGCTGTTCCAGTTTGCCGTAAGCCTCTCTGACCCTCCTCTTCATTTTGCAAGCACTGGTTTGTGTCGTAAATCGTTGAAAATCACCGTGTTACGAACGAACCAGGGTGCATCGGCTGCGAGGAGTAGGCATAGGTTCTCCTGCCTTTGGATGGCCTGCCTGTTGCTCTTGCTAGTGCGTCCCCATACTATTGAAGCGTACGTCAGCATTGGCAAGTCTTGATGAGAGTCAGCTTGTTTAAAAGTCCCAGCTTGCTTCCCTTCCTATTAAGGGTAAAGTTTGGCACGGGCTGCCCGGACTTTATTACGAATCTCTTGGACATGCCTCGTGAAAGTCAACCCTTGTCGATGATGACTCCAAGGTATTTGACTTCGTTCTTCCACGGAATTTGTCTGCCGTTAACGGTCAGCTTTCCTGTCGGAACGATCGTGCGGCTTCTCTCGTTGACGAACAGAGCTTGGGTTTTGTCCTCGTTGATGGCTATCTTCCACTGAAGGCACCATTCCGCTAAATTGTCACTGGCTTGTTGCAGCCGCCTCAAGGCTGGTTCGAATCTAAATGATTGGCATCCTATGGCGGGTCGTCGGCGAACTGGGCAATTATAGCGTCGGCTGGTCTTGGGATGTCTGCAGTATAGATTGAAAACAGCATCGGGGACAGGACTGTTCCTTGGGGAACCCCTGCCTCGGAAAAACCTTGTAAAATCTAGTGCTATGGAATATTTGTACCAGTTTGCAAATATACAAGTAATTCAGTTGGATTTGTCGCCATTTAACTAAAATTTGACATTTGTGTCGATCAAATATGTTCTTTTATAAAACAATACATACATATTGTTAAAATACCGCTTTCATTAGGGCAAGCTTTAGGTCGCAGATCAACACAATTGTTCATTTACTGACAAAATTCGATCATGCTAGAGGTGTTAAAGATCGGTAAAAATTTGGTCATGCTCATACTAGTAATATTTATAAACCGTGAAATCTGGAAAATATGTGATTACAAATGATATTAAGTACAGATTTCAACAGCTAAGTATTTGAAAATTGTAAATAAAGAATAAAGTGTAGTAAGGCAATTTCGTAACATTGACCGGATTGCTGACTGTCCGTACAGAAATTCTTCCTCATAGTTATTCTGAGAGAAACAGAAGTCTACGAAAGGATCAACCAGTTGGGGTTGAAACGTCTCCAAACACAGAAAAGTATCACACAATATACAAAACACTATTTATATACAGGAGTAGTGGTTGATCATTTTGTAGACATATGTTTCCCTCACAATAACTAAGGAAGAATTTCCGTACAGGCCGCCAGTGATCAGGCCAATTTTATGAAATTGCCTTAGTACACTTTGTTCTCCATTAACAATTTTCAAATACTTATCTGTTGCTGGTGAAAAAAAAATCTGAGGAAAGAAATCCCTAGTGAATAGGCACAATAATCTAATACCTCCTGAAAAATCTGCGAAATTACTTGGGTCCATAATGTCGGAAATAAGTTCAATCTTGTTTCTCGGACTTTTTGGGGTTTTAGAACACGAATATCACATTGGGAATGGTCTCAGGAGTACCTGGTGCCCAAGAAGGTTGGGTTGTCAACGGCTCACTATGGATTTCTTATGGGGAATCTAAATCTCAGCGAAAAATGGAGATATTGATATATTTATTTATTGAAGCTTAGATCGTACAATTTTAGATAAAGTCAATTAGAAGGACATCATCTTCTAATTAATATAGGTTAAGGAAACATTTAGCAGCATGTCATCATCCCCTAAAATTGGTATTCGAAGGGGTGGAAACGTGATTTGGTGATAACTCTGTAAAAGATTTTTGTAAGTGTTTGATTCGACAACCACTCCTCACACGAAAAATATTATTTGTTGATGGGGGTTTGGATTCATGTTACACAAGAACTCAGTATATGTTTTAATTTCTAATGATTGTTGAAGAGGTCGTTGACGATTTTTCCTGTTAATTTGGGCTTTAACTTCTCAGATTTTTTCTGCAGCAGTAAATGGAGAACAAAGTGTAATAAGGCAATTTCGAAAAATCGCCTAGACCCTTTGTTAGTCTTAAAAACACAGTCTACTACTCTGTAACTAATTGAAATACTCACAATTCCGCATTTAATTTTTTCATGTAATGTCAAACATGTTATATATCTCCGTCTCGATATAAACAAAGACATGAAGTGTGAGAATAAAGATTGTTTCGGTAGTGATTTCTTTAACAAATAAGTCGGACAGAAACCTACTAACAAATTTCTCAAAACTTGAAGAAATGACCAACAAGATAAATTTTCAATTGTTCAATTTAGTTTGTGAAGACAAAGTCGATACTGCTCTTATTAATGATGGCTTTAAAACTTATTGCTTAAACGATACACCTCAAAAATATATGAATCACGAAATCAAGTTTTCCGTTAGCAGTAAAGTGTTCTGCAATCAATTTTATACGTATATGTGTCGCAATAAATATTTACGGCTCTGTTTTTATTACACATTTATCGTGTGGAATTGGATAATAATTTGGGAAAATTATCGAATTTTATGAAATATACCCCAATTCGAAAATATGTTCGAGACATTGCAATTTAAAAGTTACAAACCAGGAACCATTTACGTAAATTTATACGAATTTTCTTGAGAAATCAAAGCCCTACCTACATAAACGAAATACCCCACAATCCTCTCAAGATGTTATCCAACGCATTTTTCACTTAATTTATGTAACCCTCTTTTGGAGGCTTCACTAACATTTTGATGCGGAGCGAGCTTTTTATCAGTTACACAACCATCAAATGAACGAAATTTAAAACCAATTATGTACTGAAAACTTTACTGAATATTTAAACATGACATAAATAGCGACTAGAGTCAGAAAAGACTCCAAATCTACAGTGGTACTGTCTGTAAGGCTGTAATATGATGTTATGCATCATTTTCATTTAAGGAACCAATATATTTACTTGAAGTATTAACTGTTTCAAAAAACATCACTTAATTTATCTCGTTTTGTTTATATTCTGCAGTATCATATCATTTACTCACTGCAGAAGAATTTTAACGATGTTTCACCGAACTACATATTCAGATTAGACACCCTGGATACTTTGTTTAAAAATCCCCAGTATTAGATTTCGTCAGTAAAAATATGTTCCCTTCAGGAAATACTGAAAACACTGCGATGAATCAATGTTGCAAATGCTTCCAAACTATTATCTATACCATGTAGAGAGTATGGGAAACATTGCACTTCAAGGTTAATCACTATTCAAAGATGACTATTACATATTTGAACCCCAGAGATATGTGAATTGTTTGTCCCATTTAAGAGATACCATTTTGATTTTATTATTGATAAAACAGTAAAAATATCCCAAAAGGTTTAACTGTTAATAGCACATTGCAAAAAAAACTCAACAAAAAAGCTCCACGTGGAATAATTACAGTCCAGCCCAAAAATAAAGCCAAAAATATAAGACCTATCAATGAACCCTAAAATATATCATTGTTTCATGATAATTCTACTTTAAAATTCTCTGCTATCTGTTTATATTCAAACTTTCTAACGATACCAGGAAATAAACTGCCAACACAACTATATTTAACGACCAATGTTTAAATCTAGTAGGCTTCCAAAAGGCAAGAAAATGCACTGGCACATGAACGGTAAATTCGCAATTAGCGATCCAGTATACTATTCTCATCAACAATCGAATTCAGAAGGGAGACGATTCTTTACATCATCACTAGAGGGCGACAGAAGGAATCATTTTTTGAAATAAATTACGAGGACAGTACCCGTTTCAAATTTTTATGTTACTATTTTAATAATCTTAGACCCCTAGACCACTGTACAAGCGAAACGAAGAAAATCATGAACCCTACCTGTCCCCCAAAGTCATAAGATGTAATCTATCATCTAGGTTAAAGGAACAGTACAGTGTCATAATGACATTGAATGTTATATTTTATTTTTTTAAGCATTTCGGAAGATTTAAAATCCTTAATATTGATAATTGATAGTGTACACTTACATTTATCTCGTAACAGGAATTTATTTCGATTTGAAAATAGTTTTATTACTTAAAATTACAAGCTCTGTTTGGAAACTTCATTTTTTTTTAATTTTTTCTCAATTAAATTTGTAATAACGCCCTCACCACAGCGTTCAGGAAGAAAACATTGAACCCCGCGGGCCCCAAGCCAGCTTACCTAATACTTGAACCTCTCCTTAGCCCCTATGTAAATACAAGAAAAATGCATATCGCTCCTGGACT
Source organism: Octodonta nipae (assembly GCA_034190945.1). Classification (NCBI taxonomy): domain Eukaryota; kingdom Metazoa; phylum Arthropoda; class Insecta; order Coleoptera; family Chrysomelidae; genus Octodonta; species Octodonta nipae. The sequence goes on from CM067224.1 coordinate 29,055,475, forward strand.
ATATAGTATAAGAATTAAGCTCCCTGTAAGCTCGTTTATTTTAGAGATAAAAAACATTTGGACTTGTAAAGTTTTAACTTTATCCATGTATCCAACGGTGTAAAAGTTTTGACTTCAATTTTTTTATTATCAAAAATGTTATAAGACACCACATCTGAAATGTTATAAAAACTGTATGGTCTCACAATTAACGATCATTATAAAAAATCTACTTTTTCTTACCAACTGTATCCCTATCATTTTCGTTTATGAATTATTATTTTTTTGAACTTATTTGGATTATTAATCAACGGTTTTCTGATGGGCATTATTTTAGTTTTTTTATATTTTTCTTGACATTGGGAGAGTGCAAAATAATAAGCGTTATGGTATAGAACCTACCATAGAAAACTAACAGCTAAATATGTTAGCACAATTCGTTTTGAATGTATCTGCTCAAGCAGAATGTAATTATTGGAACAGTTTTGAAAATATTTAATAACAGGTTATTGTTTATCCTGTAAATATGAGTCTAGCGAAAATGAGTATATTAATAAAACATAAACTCTCAATAACTTTACTTTTGTGTTTTCGTGTTCTATCAAATTACAATTATACAATTATTTATTTATTGACTAGAATTAAATACAACTACAGAAGTAACGAAGCAGTTACAATCTAGCAACGACATTACTACACACAATGTGATTTGATTATGGTAATTTAAATTGGAAATTCGGAATTGTACCGGCTGCCATTAATATTCTATTGCAACGGCGTAAAATGCCAAAAAAAATAGTATGCTTCAGTGGAAATATTAAATAAACGGTAACACATATGGTTTTACAATATGAATGCATTAACGAAGTGTGCGCCATTTTCAAAATACGTGTGTCCAGGATTTCCAATTGCAATATTTATGGTAGATATGTGCGTATAATCGAATGGCATTAATCGCCAATCAACAAAGAGATTAACAAGAAATTACAATTCTGTAACAGAGCTATAAATAGCAACTATGTAGCCTTTAACCCTTTCTTATTCACAGGAACACTGAGGGTCTAACATCATCATACTTTATTTTTGTCTATTTCACGGATTTTGTTTTTTAGCCAAACTTGTACTGGTTTTTTGAAAGGGTAAAATCTAATGAGTGCTGTGTTTTTAAACCCTATACTTCATACCGGGATAATTTCAGACAAAAATACATTTAAAATGGTCTTTTTCCGACTTGTGTATTGAAATTTGTATTGGCAACATTTATTATACGTATTTCGAAATGACTTGATTATTTTGACTGCTCACTGGGGTTTTCTCTCCTCACTAATTTTCTGTAAGTTACTGGTTGTCTTTTAACACAATCTGCATATAAATATGTATATTGTGTATGCTTATCTATTATGGAAACGTTTTAACTTCAAGTCTGGAGTCGTTGTCAATCACTGTATATTCTTGTTATGCATTATTTCTTTTTCTTCGCTGCGAACCACAATTTATATAATTCAAAATGCCAACTTACCATTAAAATATAAACCGACATGATAAACGAAATAATTTTTTTACCTAATGCTCTTAACCACAAATCCTATTTAAAGTTAAAAATTTTCTGGAATTAATTACTTTCATGTAGGAGGTCTCATGTGGTTCCATCATGAAGGAGCATCACCACATTTTACAGTCGATATTGGAGCTATTCTTAATAAAACTTTCGATGTCCGTTGGATTGGACATAGAGGACCTGTTGGCCACATGGTTTACTTGTTATGAACCGTTTAGATATTTATTGTCATCTAGATCATTATCTTTAGTTGTTAATTTATTTGAAGTTTTAAAAATTAATGTTAATGAAAATAATTACTGACGATTTTCTCCAAACGGCTTGATTTAATAAAAATATTTTTTATGACAAATTTCCAGTGAATGTTTTTTGAAACAACCTGTATATATGTATTATATTTATCTACTTAAGCAAATACTCAAAAAAATTATCCTATCATGGACTGACTACTAGTATATTATTGACAAACCATTAATCTTCACTCTCATTTATTCAATATGTTAATTTCATTTACGCCAGACCAAATAATGAGTGCGGTCTTTGTGAATTTAATAAACTGTTTTTGTTTACAGTGGCTTATGGTGGTTTCGCTCGCCGTATTATACAACGTCATCTTCGTACTAGGTCGCGCCGTCTTTTGGGAATTGAACAACAGGCCTCAGATCACGTCGATGTGGTGGACATTGGACTATCTCTGTGATGTTATTTATATTGTTGATGCTCTAGTACACGCTCACGAAGGTAAAATAATTTAACTTCAGATCTGTTTTATTCCAAATTATTTAACTGTAAGCAGCAAATTTCAGTGCATCCATAACAAAATGCATAAGCAAATTTTGCAGTGTTGCCAAATACGTTGAAGGTGGAAATACCTGTAAAGTAAATGTATTAAACATTAAGATTCATATAAATTATGACATAAACATAAACTCTTATGGAATCGTTGAAAATCGGTTAAGACCACACAAACTAAAGGTTTAGCAGCCAAGACATTCATCTGAAGCCCATCACAGATCCAAGCCTAAGGAGAGTTCAACCTAAAGACATTGTCTATGATATTCAAACATTTCTTTACTGTTTATTGGTTGTAGATTATTCTTTTTCTTGTCATACAGTCTCCCTTTGGAGGATGGCAATTGACTACATTGCTGCTCTAAATATGCCAGGTAACGTATGCCCACACCATCCTCTTAAATTCTTCATCCAAGCGTTTTGGCGTCTCCCAACTGATCGTATGCTTGGGATATTTCCTTCGATTATTAATCTTAGTAATTCATATCTTGCACCTCTTACCATATGCTACCCAAGATAGAACGCCTTCCTTTTTGACATTAAACAAAAATTATTTTATTGGTTTGGCTATGAACTTCGACCAAGTTCCAACTTTCGCAGCCATATACTAAGACAATAAATATGTCACAACTTATCATACGTAGCTTAAGTTGTAAACTAAAATCAGAACTAGTAAAGAGTTTTTTCACGCTAATAAATGTTCGTTGCCCAATTCTGGCCTTTATTTCTTTTTTGGGTCATATTGCTGGTTTACGGTGGTTCCAAGGTATCTAAAGGGGGATAGCTGTTCCACTAAAATTCTGTATATATAAAGGTTTACATCCCTATGTGTTTTTTAGAAGACTATTAGTAGCGTCGTCGAAATGTTTATTTGCAGGCTAAATTGTCCACAATATGTAATTTGGTCCATCATCCAACAAATGAAGTATAACTGTATCATCCGTTGATCTTTTATTTCTAAGGTCAAGTGCTTCACCAAATGTTGTTTCAATATATATTAAATAAATAAATAAAAGTTGTGATAGTAGGCAACCCTGACGAACTCCCTTATTTATTCTGCTTTTACACTACAATACTGTTCATCATTTATGTGTATATCTCAATTGTCAATACAGCTGGACTTTCTGTTAGTATACGGTGTTTAATATTATCAAAAGCTTTGCAAAAATCTATGAAACCGGTATTTACGTCAACATTCATATATCTGCAACGTAAGGGAATTCAAAACAAATAAGGCCACACCTAAATCCAAATTGGGTCTCGTCCACACAAAAATCACATTTTTTATTACTCTAGTATGAACTAGGATACTATACTCTCTTTGAGGTGTCATTCTTTTGTAAGCGGTCGTTACATCTCGGGTCTACAACTATCACTATATTGTTATTTGGGTTTCCTAAAATAAACGCGATTTTTTTAATGTTTGTGGATCATCTCCTTATTTTTTAAATTACATTAAATGATCCTGTTTCCCCTGTAGTTGTTCAATTTCTTCGCATTTCTCGGCGGACCATCTTTCTTTAACATGCCTGTGTTGCCTTAGTATTATTTTATACATTTGTGTATATTTGTCTTCATTTATCTTGTATTGTCTACTGTCATCTACCTATGTCAACATTTCTAAGGTAACACTGTTGTTTTGTCTTGTTGTTTTCTGTTTTAAGTGTGGTATCCGTGTTGGTCGGTTAGTCTCAATGCTTCTTAGAGATTTTGCTTGACTCTGAGCGAGTCTAGTTTTCTAATATCTATCTGGTTGCTTAGATTTCTGATGTTTTTATAACATTGGAATCTTAAGTCTATTACTAATGAACTGCGGTCACTATTAAGTTCTGTTCCCGGGTATGTATTTACTTTTGTGAATACTACCTTTTTGTAGTAGTGTTTTAATAATATAAGATCGATTTGATTTCTTATGTTATTATGTTCTTTTTCTACTAGAGACTTCCAAGTATAAATTCTTCTCGGGTGTAATTTGGAAAAGGTATTGGTAATTACGAGTTCGTGTTCGATATAGAATTGTGCCTCTGGAATTCCTGTTTCAAGTTCGTATGTTCCGACTGTTTCTCCATCTGTGCCTGAACCGATTTTGGTTGCATAATTTTCCATAATATTCAATTTTTGAAATCTTCATAACCTGTTGGAAACATGCATAAAAAGATTTTACTTCACCGTCCAACTTCCAGAGTCGAGGTATATATTTCTAGAATATGCACCTTATATTTAAATTTGCAACAATATAAGTTCTTTTATATACACGGAACTATGAGCGATAATACAGGCAGATTCTTAAACAAACAAATACCATCAAGCAGTAAGTTTGAATATACAGCAATATCATTTTTGAGAATATTTATAGCCATTATAAAAAGGTATTTATCTCTTTATTCGTGCTAGTTCATAGTTTTTTACTTTACCAATTAATTACATGCTTTGTAGAAAAAAAATTTCTTACACTTAAATAACATTTCCTGACCCAAGCACACAAATATGTCACTGACGTCGTCCCATAAAATAATGAATTATGGAAATTGGTTTCAAGAAGAGTCAACATAAAGGGCAAATATTTACTTGAAGTAAATAGGTGTTCCTCTAGGAGCTACTGCACCACGACGGAATGTCTGTCAAGAAACGAAATGTATAATAAGTTTGCAAAATTATTTCTTTATCGGTATGTCAATATCGTCAGAAATGAAAACGAAACACGCCCATGTTTGCAATATTAGAAACTTCGTTCTCCTTCGATAAATCGAAAGAAATTTATGCGATTGGAATTTTCCCAGTAGGTTTTTGTTACCTTTTTTTCTAAAGGTAGCAGGGCGAGTTTTTACTGCTTTACCAGCTTATGTAAATATTAGCTAGTCATGTCTCTTGAGTGCTTCGTGTTGGCGTTTTAATGAGAATATTAATTATAACTACATCGTAACGAATTTTACTAAACAGATGACTATAAAATGTGTTGATGAGGATATAATAATTTGCCTTCAAAGCTGCAATAATTGTAAAAATACATCTTCATCAAATTTGGGTATATTTTTATAACGAACTTGATATTAATTATCTATCGGCGATTCTATTTTCATTTTGGTTTATATTTTTCATTGATTCCCTGGCTACACGTTGATTAAAATTCAAATACATTTCTATTTAGAAAAAGGTACACTAGATAGGTTAGGTTAGATTCAGTAGTTAATTTGTATACAGAATGTAAATAATTTGAGTGCGTATATTTTAGGTGAAGATAGTATATCACTAATATATATATATATATATATATATATATATATATATATTTTATATTCACTTTGATTCAATTCACTTTTTAAAAAAAATTATTTATTAGGAAACATACAATATTAAAAGTGAACAATTAAAATAGTTAAAGTACTTGAATAACTTAATGCTATAAATGATATTATTTGAATGACAACACGAGAACGTTTCCAGTTGCTTTTATAACATTGCCAAAAGTGCTGATGCAAGTCAGCGTTTTTACTGGTTAAACGGACTCGTGTAGGTTTCCGGGAAGTTGTTTGCATATAATTCAAGATGTAATTTGATATCCCTGAGAAGTCACGTACGCTTTAAATTCCGTTGACTTCTCGACTGTGTGAACTAAGTGCTGATATATTTTGCATATAACAACTCCCCTTACATATCAAAAGTTGATGCTATAACATCAACTTTTAGGAACAGAACATAAAATAATATAAAATGATGTTTGAATGGTATGAATAATAAGTAATAAGTGTATAAAATATGAATAAAATAAAGTAATAGGTAAAAATCAAATTGATATTTGTAAAATAAAATCAAAATATGTTAAAATAAATGAGCAATAAAATAATACGAGTAATAATTAAATGCTTAACCTAAACATATCAAAATAAAATATAAAGTAAAAGAAAATGTAAATAAAAATAATGTGTAGAAAAATAAAAAGGTTAATGATATAAATCAATATTAAAAATGGTGTTTTTAGTGAACATAAAGTGTATACCTAAACTTGCGTCTCTAAGCTTTGTTCTGTTTTCAAAACAGGCCTAAGCTTGGGGAAGAATTTGAGTCTTGACTGAGGCACTGAAGTCTGGTCAGGATTGCAGTCCTTTGGAGGTTTTACCATCCTCTTTTTGACAGCTTGGAAGGTGATGAGTGCTGCTATGATCATGAGAGCAGCTATGGTTGTATAGGTAAACCAAGAGATATTTTTGGTTACAAACGGCTGGTTTATGAGACCATCGAGGTCTCTGGAATATTGTTCCAATTTGTGATTTGCTACGTCTAATTCTTCTACGTTAAGCGTGTTCAGCTTCAGGGGCTGAAGTTCAGGAATTTTAATTTTTTCTGGCACTGCGTCGCAACAGTTGAACGGCACTGTTACTGGTTGGAAGGTTTCTAGAACATCGGTTTGTTTACCAGATTCGGCTTGAACTTTTGTAATTCCTATAAACGCACTACACTCTGATTGAAGAGTCAATATGGAGTTGAGGGAGATTGTAACAGTTTTTGGGTTTGTTTGAGCGCAATTCACTGTAACACTTATGGGTTCAGAAGTAATTATGAGCCATGTATTGGGTTCTAGTTTTTGAACGTTGAATCCTTGAGTGAATATTAGTGAGCTTTTACAGTTGTCGGGTACCTTCTGGACATTCTTTAGAAGTTGAGCTTCACATAACGCGTTTGTGTCAATAGGATATGCGTAAAGTTCAGAACACAGTTTCTTACGAGTGGATAACGGTTTACACGCACTTAAGTCTTTGATCGGAATAAACATTAAAGAATCATCATTCTTTGCAAGATATTTTTGAGTGAAGGATAGCATATGATGTAAACCTGTTCTTTCATCGTATATAGGGATAGGATATAAATGAAAGACTGTGTAAGGATGTTGTTCGACTAAAGGGATTCTTAACACAAATATAAGATCGGTATATGTTTGAAATGCCTCTAGTTCAATGATTTCTAGATATTGTGCGATGCTCGAGTACTTTACAGCCAATGGAAGGTTACTTTTGACTAAATTTTGCGATACTTCCTGTAATGAGGTAATAAGATGTTCTGGTGTTAAAATTGAAGAGTGAATTATTTTCAGACGCGCGAATGTGATAGAATTTAAAACATCATTTAAATTATCTTCTAAGTAGAGATAATTCTCCATAAGTTTTTCACACATTTCAAGTAGTGCGAGTTTTGATTCGACGTAGGCGACCTTATCATTAATTTTTCCGATAGTGTTTTCCAGCTTTATCATGTTATCGTTAAAAAGTTTCTCGTCAATTCTAAGATTTTGAATAGTTTCGTTGAAGTTTTTAATTACGGATGTGGTGACACTTATTTGGTTTTTTTGTAAGTTCTCAATTTGAAGTTGGCCTTGATTTAGGCGATTTATGCTTTCGGTAAAGTATTTTCCGTCGGCGGCGTCTAAATTGCCGGTGATTGCCTTAAAAAGGGTACCTGCCCCATCAAGTATACCTCGTTTGTGTCTTTTAGTGTCCATGTGAATGTCAGTAAATTTTTGTTGGATTGAGTTAGAAATTTGATTGAGAAGGTTAATGTGGGTTTGTACGTCTGCGCGAAAGTAGTTCATAGCAAAAGAATTGAAGTTAACAGTTTTTACAAGAGTTTGTAATATTCTGTTATTTGTTGTAAATACTTGTTCTAGTGTAGAAATGTTTCTGTGTACTAAAAGTGTCCATTTATCATTGGATACAGTTATTTCTGCTTCGTTATGGAAGTAGATACCTAAAGTATTGTTTATTGGTTGTATTTGAAATTGGGGTACTGCTGACCCGAACAGCAGGCAAAACCTGAAACAGAAATTAACTTTCTGAGAACGGTTTCATTCGGTCGAAATTTACTTTTGATTTTTGGTTAGTTTTAGGGTTTAGTACTGTTGCGGAGTTTCTGTGAATCTCCAGGATTTCGAAAGGACCATTGAATTTATTTTGGAGTTTGTCCTTGATCTGGGATTCTTTAATATAGACTTTATCGCCTATTTGATAGTTAGGGAGATTTTCAGAAACGTGTTCATCAAATCTGACTTTCGCTTTATGTTTTTGGATTTCCGTTCTTTCGCGAGCAATTTTATAATAGTGAGAGATACGATTATTGAGATCTCTGATGTACTTAGTTATCAGGGTTATCAGTTATCCTACTCGAAGTATGTCCATAAACAAGTTCGTAAGGGGTGAATCCATGAGTTTTGTTTACAGAATTGTTATATGCAATGATTGCATAAGGGAGGATGTTAAAAGGGTGTTCGTCAGGATTTTCTAGTTTATGGATTCTAATCATCTCTAATAAGGTCGAGTGGAATCGTTCTAATGAACCATTTGACTGGGGATGTCCCACACTAGAATAAGATAGTTTGATGTCAAATAGTTTACACAAGTCTCTCATTAGTGTGTTGTCGAATTCCCTGCCATAATCACAATGTATCCGTAATGGAGTACCGAAGTGTTGGAAATAAAGTAGTAAGGTACTAACAACGGTTTTTGCGGATTTGTCGGTTATGGGGTAGGCCTGAGAGAATTTTGTTAGTTCGTCCCGGATAGTTAATGCGTAGTTTTTTGTCGGGACTTCTAGAATATCGATGTTGACGCGTTCAAAGGGTGTCCGTGGGGTTTCAGTAATGACAAGTGGGCTGTCGAGATTTTTCCGGTAAACTTTTGCTCTCTGGCAAGATTGACAGTTTTTGATAAAATTGTCAACGTCCTTAGTCAGTCCTTGCCAATTGTATTTTTCTTTTATTCTGCGGATAGTTTCATTGATACCTCGGTGTATATTATTTTTGCCGTTATGGAATTGGTCGAGGATGATGGGTATTTGGTCTTTCTCAACCGTTTGGACGATATTTTGGCAAACTTTCCATTTGATATCGATTTCGGAAAAGATAAACGAAAGCATTTCCAAAATGGGCAGTTCAATGTTATTCTCAACACAGAATACTTCATTTTCAGTAAACACATCTCTACTATTATACAGAGATGCGAAAAGAATCTCGTTGACTATTTCTGGGTCAGAACGGAGAGGGACGATGTAATAGCGTCTTTTTCTGACACTTTTGCTTGCAAAGACATTTACTCTAGGGGTACGGAAATCAGCATTTTCCTCAAAAATGTCTTCGATGATGTCATGGTGAAAATTTTTCATGAGAGAGCCTTGGGGAAATACTAGGATGTTTTTGTTTCCTCGGTCTAGGAGTTGGCAATTAGAAAATTGAATTTTGTCGTAATCTATGAGAGAGACGGTTTGATATCCCTCGACAAAAGTTTTAAATTCTTCGGAGATTTGTTGGAGATTAATAGGACTTCTCGTATGGGGTTCTTGTGAGTCATCGTCAGTTTCGTTTGTTGGGAGTACTGTAAATGGTGTTAGATGATTGTTTGCTTGAAATGATATGTATTCATTAAAGTTGTTAACTTTAATGCGAGAGAGCGCGTCGGCGTTTTTATTTACTTTGCCGGGTTTGTAAATTATTTGATAGTCGTACTCCTCGAGCTTAAGGCGCCATCTTGCAAGTCTACTTCCAGGATCCTTTATAGAAAACAGCCAAGTTAACGGGCGGTGATCGGTCAGAAGTAAAAACTTACGACCAAAAATTATCGGACGAAAGTGCTTAACCGCCCACACTATTGCAAGGAGTTCTCGTTCTATGGTTGAATACTTAGTTTCAGCATTGCAGAGAGTTCTGGAGGCATAGGCTACGGGTAAATCTTTACCTACGGGGCCTTGAGAGAGCACTGCGCCGATAGCAAATGAACTGGCGTCGGTTGTAAGAATAAATGGCTCTTCAAAATTAGGGTATATGAGTATGGGAGTAGAAGTAAGGGCTCTTTTTAATTCGTCAAAAGATTTGACACATTCTGAATCAAACTGGAAAGGTGTGTCTTTTTGAAGTAATTTTGTCAAAGGTTTTAAAATCTTGGCGAAATTGGGGATGAATCGCCTGTAATAACCAGCTAACCCTAAGAAGGACTTGATATCTTTTGGGTTTTTTGGTTGGGGAAAATTTAAGATACAATCTACCTTTGAGGGGTTAGGCTTCACGCCTTCGGGAGTTATAAGGTGGCCAAGATACGCGACCTCTTTGCGAAGAAACTCGCATTTGTCGGGTTGGATTTATAGATTGGCTTTTCGCAATCGTTTGAAAACTTCAGAAAGTCGGGCTATGTGCTCATGTATAGTCGGGGAATAAACGATAATGTCGTCCATATAGACTAAACATCTCTCGTTTTGAACACCTAAAAGAATATTATCCATTACCCTTTGGAAGGTGGATGGAGCGTTTTTAAGACCGAAGGGCATTCTAACAAATTCGAAATGGCCATTATCAACTGTGAATGCTGTTTTTTGGATGTCTTTAGTATCGATTTCGATTTGGTGAAACCCGGAAGCTAAGTCGAGGGTGGTGAAGTATTGGCATTTGCCAAGTTGGTCAAGTAAATCCGAAATGTTCGGTAGGGGATATTTGTCGTCAACAGTAAGTTCATTTAATTTACGATAATCGACGACGACACGCCATTTTTGGGTACCAGATGCGTCTAGTTTTTTGGGAACTACCCAAACCGGGGATGACCATGGCGAATTAGACGGACGTATAATGCCTTGGTCAAGCATCTTTGATATCTGACTTTTTACCTCTTGTTTGTGTATTTGGGGGTACCGATATGACTTTGTGAAAGAGTGTTTTGCGTTATTAGTGTCTATCGAATGTTTGATTTCGTTTGTAAAGGTCAGTTGGTCACCTTCTAAATAGAATATGTCGGAATATTCGAGGCAAAGTTGAGAAATAAGTTCGGCTTCCTCCTCGTTCAGATGTTCTAACCGAAGTTGTTCCATAATTGTAGTTTGTCTATCAGGCTGGGTCAAGTTTTGAGAGTAATTTTCAGAAAGAATGTTTACGGAAAAATTGTTTATCGGTTCGAGTTCCAAATTGTCGAAATTAACAGTCTTGGGGATAGCATTTGCATTTAAAACTGAAGTAAGGAATTCGCCTTTTTCATTAATTTTAACAAGGGCACGGGGAAGATAAACTTTTTCTATTTCGGCAGATGATAGGAAAGCATCAGTATTTTTGAGGTTACATTTTAATTTGCATATTTGTTCTGTTCGGGGTTCTAAACAGATTGTATTAACCGGGATGCAGTTATTGAAAGTTGGAGGGTTCTGAGTACGCATGACAGTATCATCCGTAACTTTGTAGAGTGGTAAGGTTTTAAAATTAGTGACAAGTTGTTTGCTGTTAAAGTCTATAACGCAGTTATAGTGTTCAAGGAAATCTGAACCCAGTAATCCGTCGAATTCAATGTCGATGTTGCAAATATATACCTTGTGTGGGTCGGCGACATTGAAAGGTACAAGGGTGGATTCGTTGATTAAGATTTTCTGATCGGTGATTCCTTGGATGACTACGTTTTCGGGAAATCGTTGTTTGAAGCGTTGGCAGGTTTCAGGTTTAAAAATTGAAAGTCCTGCACCCGTATCGATAAGAAGTTTATAGGTGTTTGAAGAGTCAGTAATATAATAAAGATTCTTTGAGTTGACGGAAAGAAGGGGTCTTACAGAAAGTTCTGTTCTGGGAAGTTGACATTGGGGCTGAAGTCGTCCAGATTCATTGTCTGAATTTGGGTTTGAATTTCTGAAATTTCTTGGTCTGGGGGTTCTGACTGAGTGGGGGTCAAATGAAAATTTAATTGAGAAGAATCAGGTTCGTCTGAATAAAATTGTTCAGGTTGTTCAGTGTCGAAATATTCTGGTTCACAATTTTGTTCGAAATCGTTAGGGTAATATTCTTGTATGTTTCCGTACTCATTGGTTAAAGGGTAGTATTGGTTTTCGTTTTGAGAATAGTTATAGTCGTTGTGATATGGACCGAAATGTAAATTGTTCAAGTGATGAGTCTTTGGTTGCTGATGTTTAAAGAAACTCGGGTTCGGTCTGTAATTGCCAGACATTTGGGGTTGTCTACTGGTAGATGGACGAAATTGTTGCTGTGAAAATTGTTGACTGGTATTAACATTTGTAGATTGATTAGCAGGTTGATTGGAAAAATGAGGGCGATAATTCGAATAGTTCTGATTAGAATTCGGGTTGTGTTGAAATTGTCTCATTCTCAATAAGCATTCGTTGCTTAAATGGCCCATGCGTTTACAAAAAGAGCATTGTTTTGGAGGTGGACCGTTATTTGGTTTACGAGGGGATTGTTGGAAACTTCTATTACCTGAAAATTTCTGGGTTTCTAAATGTGAGAGTTGTAGTTCTCGTTTAATTCTGGAAATGGCAGTGAGAATACTGCATGGGTCGCTAGCGCGAACGAGTTGACCAATTTTGGGCTCTAAACCCGTAAGAAGGCTATTAAGAGCCATTGACTCTATTAAGTCAATCTGTGCTTGTTTTTCTTTGATAGTTAAATTTTGCTTGTTTATAGCTGCTAGCATTTTCGCTTGATGCGTCTGGAGTCTAGCAGAGAAAGTGAGGGGGATTCATTTGGAGTTTGCCGCATTCGTTGCAAGTCCTGTATGAGAGCCGAGAGATCCCGAGGATCTCCAAAATGATTTTCTAGGAGGGTTTGAATTTCGGCTAGTTGACTAGGGTTTCGCGAATTAATTAACTCAGCCGCTCTACCGCGTAACTTATTTTTGATATGGAGAATTAGCAGTACTTGCTGATTATCCGTTGCCATGCTGTAAGCAGTATTACAGGAGCATATGAAAGTATTCAAAAATATCGGATTACCATCATACTCAGGAATTATGGCAAATATTTCCGAAAGCTTATAGGGTTCTACAGTTGGTGTAGCTGCCTGTCTAGTCGTTGCCATTTTTAAAATTGTATAGATTTGCACAATAAATCGAAATTAAACGTTGAGGTTTTAAATGTAAATGGTAAATATATAGTTTATCAAAATCCAATATCGAGCTATGTTTAATAGAGTAATAACAATTTGAAATAGGAATGTATAAATGGTAAATTAATAATAAACTTGAAATAATGTTTCAAATACTTCGAAATATGTGAGTCGAAGTAATGGAAATAAAATAATATGATTATGTGAAATATATAGTTTTAAAATTATTTAGGAAGGTAAGGTTATGAGGAATAAAATATTATATAAATGAAAGAACTGGTGGTCATTCAAAAAAAAAATAAAAAATAGTTACTTTATGTGATTCTTACGTTATTATTCCTCGCATCGGACTGTTCTCCGCGTCACTTAGCACTGGTTAGCCTGGTTGCGTGTTCCCTTGCTAGTACTTGGTAGTTGTTGTCCTTTTCAAGTAGGTTTTGTCCACAATGATTTAGAAATCTCCACAGTTAGTTAGTATTCACGTGTTCTAACTGTGTTGGACAATCCTACTGACTGCGCCAATTTTATATTCACTTTGATTCAATTCACTTTTTTAAAAAAATTATTTATTAAGAAACATACAATATTAAAAGTGAACAATTAAAATAGTTAAAGTACTTGAATAACTTAATGCTATAAATGATATTATTTGAATGACAACACGAGAACGTTTCCAGTTGCTTTTATAACATTGCCAAAAGTGCTGATGCAAGTCAGGGTTTTTACTGGTTAAACGGACTCGTGTAGGTTTCCGGGAAGTTGTTTGCATATAATTCAAGATGTAATTTGATATCCGTGAGAAGTCACGTACGCTTTAAATTCCGTTGACTTCTCGACTGTGTGAACTAAGTGCTGATATATTTTGCATATAACATATATAACCCCCCGGTGGCCTAGTGGGAAAGTCCGTCAGCTCATACAATTGTACTAAATTGGAGCTTGATATAGCGGACCGGACCCGGGTTCAAATCCCAGCCAAGTCAAGGTTTTTTTCATTAATAAAAAAATTGTGACACAATTCCGGGGGGGACAGTCGTCTCTGACGTAAATGGCAAAAATCAGGGAAATAGACATTTGCCCCTTACCAACCCGCACTGAGGCAGCGTGGTAAGGTATGCCTCATATCCCCTGTAAAAATTCTAAGAATATTCTTCGTCTTCTCAATCCTTCGAGACAATTCTTCCTACAAAAAGACCTTAAGCTCTTTATCAGTTTCCTCAAGACCTTAAGTGTCTCCGATTAGCTCTTCAGCTTTCGCTTCATTAATACATTCCGTTACGAGTCTAGTTATACAAAAGGCCAATTCCTCAACCTCTAGCCTTGATTTCCGATAAAAACTGCCAAAATTATGTTCGTCTTCTCAATCCTTCGAGCCAGTTCTTCAATTCTTCAGTCCTACACTTCTTCTTCTTCTTCATTTCACTTAGCAAAACCGACCATTTGCCCACCTATCTTCAATTCTCTTCAATACAGTCCTTCAGTCCTTCTCACAGATCTTAAGCTCTTCTTCTTCTTCGTCTCTTCTCAAGACCTTAAGTTCTCTATTTCCACAGCTCTTCAAGTTCCTCTGCAATCTTTCAATTCTTCAGGGAGGCTACACCATGAAAAATTGGTTGAATATAGCTGCATATGATGATGATGATATATATATATATATATATATATATATATATATATATATATATTTGATGGTTTCCGGGAATTCATCCGCGTAGTTGATAACTGATCCCTGCCGGGATCCATGGTAAAATGACGACGTTTCGGCAGAGTCACATCTGCCCTCTTCAGGTCGGATCGCATAATTCTCGTAGCCTTCTGCTTTCGCTTCTAGTTACTCGAATAACTAGAAGCGAAAGGCCCAGGAGGTATACCTGTGGAATTATTTAAATTTGCCCCGTATGTAGTATTGGAAAATCTATCAGTAATATTTAACAAATGCTTGTATGGGGAAGAGTTACCATCCGAATGGAAAACTGTTTATATCAGTTCGGTATACAAAAAAAGGAATAAACATGACTGTAGAAACTACAGAGGACTTAGTGTTATAGCTTCCGCAGGTAGACTGTACGGCAGAGTACTACGAGATCGGATAGAAAGTCAATTTGAGGATTGGGAGGAACAAAGTGGCTTCAGACCAGGAAGATCATGTATTGATAATCTGTTTTGTATAAAACAACTGATTGAGAAATCATTAGCATATGGAAGTCAATTGCAATAGTCTTTATCGATTTTAGAAAGGCCTGTGATAGTGTGCCTGTAAATAAAGTGTGGGAAGCTTTGGCAAAGAACGAAATACACCCACAGTACATAAATGCAGTGAAAATCTTTTATCAAGGAAATATCAGTTGTATCAAGATGCGACAATCATACTCAGAATATTTTCAAGTTCAAAATACCTGGGAGTTACATTGACGGAAGATGGAAATGACGAAAAAGACATATTACAAAAAATAAGTAGAGGAAGAGCCATCCCAAGCCAGGTAAACTCAATATGATGGAGTAAAGACGTTCGGGAAAAAAATATTTACGTTGGTAGAATAATTTTTGGCGGAGGTGTTGTAGGCTATCCCTACAGGACTATGTAAGAACAGAAAGAATCAAACAGATGATGAAGATAGAAACAACATTAGCAAATACTATTGAGAAAAAACAACTTTATTGGTACTGACACATGAGACGAATGAGCAATGAGAGATTACCGAGGAAGACTTGAGAATAGGTAACAAAAAGAAGAAGAAAGAAAGAAAAACCAAAGAAGTCTGGGGAAAAGGAATTAATATAGCCATGAGTAGAAGAGATATTGAAATAGACTCCTGGCAAAATAAACAAAAATGGCGTTCGAATTGCGATAAACGGCCAAGGCTGTAAAACAGTCGCTATATATATATATATATATATATATATATATATATATATATATATATATATATATATAGTCCGTGGGTTCAATTTAAAAATTATAAAACTAATATTCACTGTCACTTTTCTAGAACTTTATTTACATTCAAACAGCTGATTCAAAAATACAATAATAATCCCATATAAGCTAGTCGTCGCGGTATCACTGCTTGGCGATCGTGGTGTGCTTCTTTTATATCACCAGCGTAGAATTCTCCAGTAGAAATCAACATCGCTCCTTCCGCTGCCGAGTCTTTTCGAGAATCGTATTTTTTATCGTAAAGCGTTTGTTGTCGTGCTGAATGACACAGGGTCGGCTTTGGGTAAATTCCGTAACAATATATATTAAGGAGCTTTTAACGAAAACGCTGCATAAACCCTTTGAGATATGACAAAATGATTAATGGTGTAATTGTGTATCTTACATAAAAGTCTACAGAAAAGTAGGACTTTCATATGTCTATCTCTTAAGGATTACATACTATATCCATTTTAATACTTTAATGGGCAATTATAATGTGGTATTCAACATCTTCGAAATAGAAAGTAATACATGTGAAAATCTTGATATATAAAGTCCTCATTTTTGGAAAATTGAAACATACAACGAGGGAAATAGGGGTCACTATTGTTTTACGGAGAATTAAATATTTTCGAAATAGAAAGTAATACGTGTGTATATCTTGATATATGCACTCTTCAGAATTCGTACGTACGTACAATATTCTGCCACAGATCACTCTTCAACAATGCCATTGCCTTATATCCCAAGAAAATTCTACTTCACAAGCTTAATGAATTTTCTGCAATTTACTTTGATGTATTACTAACTAATACTGTTTTGTTCAACGGTCTACATTTCCAATATGCTTTGTGACCTGGTTGAACCTCAATAACTAAAAACGACATTTTCTTCTCTACATTACTATCGCGCTACTACTCCTGCGCACACCATAGAGGTATACTGCAGAGCAAGTGAAGTAGCGAAATTCATGTAATAGCAATAGAAAGAGAGAGAGAGAATAAGCGGGTCGTTCCTGATTGGTCAGGGTCAGTGGTGACGCCTACTATTGGTAGGGTAGAGACATAGCAAGCGCACCCTGATATTGTGTTTCTCTTTCTATTGTTATTACACTGCCACTTACAGTAACGCCCATACCTAATTAACTGTACAGTATAATGCTTCTATGGCGCACACATGTCTCCTTGCCATTTGATCGCTGCCAACTGAGCGGTACCAACTGAGTAATAGTAAAATTACCAGGTTACGTTGTTACAAATCCAATAGTTAGAGTGCGCCACTGCGCATCTCTCATTTGGTACTCGAGATTCTTTAACACTTTCAAGAGAAATCTTTGTTTTCGAACAAAATAGAAGGAAGTTTTATCATTTTTCGAAAATTGAAACATGAAATGGGGGAAATAGGGGTCACTACTGTTTTGTGGAGAATTGAATATCTTAGATATAGAGAGTAATACAGGTGTAAATCTTAATAAACACAGTCTTCTAAATAAAAAGAGGGGAGTTTCATAATATTTTGAAAACTGGAAACATTAAAAGGAGAAAAATAGGGGCCACTATTGTTTTAAAATTCAATATCTTCTAAATAGAAAGTAATATGGGTGTACATTTTCCCCATCCCAAAAACTGTCTAACACGCCAAAAGACATTTTCACTTGAAAAAATCCCAAACAGAAAGCAACGTAAATAAATTCCTTATTCGAGATTTCCCATTTAAAATAAATGTGTTTTGTTTTAATTTCATTTAGCCGTATATATTTTTATTTCTAAAATATATGAGTGAACTGCTTCGCCATAATACCACCAACTAAATTTAGTGCTCCCAAGACTAAGTGGTATCGTTTTTGCATTTACAATAATAACTCTCTTTATCTTTACAAAATAGAGGAATCAATATGACAGACAGTATATTTGACAAACGTTTCTTATAAATACACTAACGAAGCGGAACCTTCTCCAGAGTACAATATAATGTGAGAGGAGTATACATCGAAAAGCTGAAAATTAATATCACACTCCTCGCGTGACAGTTCAGAGAAAGGACGTGTACAGAACAAAGGGTTAATTATTTTAATATGGATAACTGGATCCTTATTAATTAGAGGCTTTATTGTAATCGATACACATGCTCACTCTGCCTCTAATTACAACGAAGGCAACTACTAAACATGATTGATTTCGATTCTCTCTTGTTTTTACCCTACCAGGCCTACAGACTAAATTCCACAGCCATTTATTATATTGAACCCTCAACAATTTTTTATCTGATATCCTACAAAAAAAAGTCACTGAAGCTGTTTTGCTGAAAGTCGAAATTCGTGTGACAAGAGTAATCGATTGGTTCACAGGGAAAAAGTATAAGATGTTGGAACTTTAGATATGGTGAAAAATTACATTAGCTGGATCATTTGTCAACTTGTCGAAGAATTTTAAACCATTCATGGACTCTATCGATAAGGAAGATAAATTCTTTCTGAGATATCTTAAGTGACTTATACATCTGGTTACATTACTGGAATTAAGAACTCATATTTTAAAACGTTTTGATTTTTAATCTATAGTCCATTGAAATGTTACATTTTTTTTGTGTTAGAGCACAAAAGCAAGCAATTTTATTTTCTGTATGTCAAGAGTGGTCAGTGTAAAGTTAGATTGAAGTTTGTGGGGTCACAACACTAGTCCCTCGGCCGCCATCTTGTAAAAATAGTAAAAATAGTTTTACGCTATTTCGGGCAAACTATTGATCAGACAGAAAATTTGTAACATGAGTTTTGTTGCAAATTAAATTCTCCACAACTTTGGTTCTATAACTTTTTTTTCTGGTCATTTTATTTTGATGGGCCAGGCTGCGTTTCAGGATATGATTGTGCTTCCGATATTAAAGTGTTGAAGAAGGATGGATAATGAAGTGGTGAGATTGTTGGCAGGTCATCTTCATAATCATTCTCCTCGATTGCTAGATCAAATAAAGTTTTCACTTCTTTCGCTTTCACAGATCTGGTTTTACTTTCTCCTAAAGGTTTTTTACAACCAAACCAATCACAATGATGGAATAAGAGTAAAAGCACGCTTTAAAAAAGCTTTTAACAAAATTCAAAATATCGCTTGCAAAACTTCAAATCTTGTCCAAAAAACTCCAAATAGTGTCTTCAAAACTCAATATAATTTCCATAATTAAATATGTCTTCGCGTGGTGAAATACGTAGCACATCTGAAACTTTAAAGTATGAAGGGCAGATGCGCCTCATCCGTACAAACAATCGTAATAATAACAGTAGAATTGATCCATCGACTAGACCAATTCTTCCCAAAATTAAAATTTCAAGGAAATTGGGTATCGTATTGCAGGTAATGAACAAATTTATCTTGCCAAACTATGTCTTAGATGCTAAGATGTTAGAGTCGCTACCCACAGTAATCTATTGTGCTGCAATAGCCATCTGCAGAATAATAGGAGTCATTATAAGACCAAAGCAAAACCCTCCACAATTTAGACAAACACCTCGAACATTCTGTTGGCAAAGAAGGCTTGAAGGGAAATTAAATTCTCCTCGAAAAGACTTTGGAAAACTGACCGAGTACAAATGAGGGGTCAGTAACAACAGAATAGAAAGACTATTATCGACAATAACCGAAAATAACTCTCAGTGGCATGGACAAAAACATCACATTTCAACAGTGTCTGGACAATCAACGGCAAAAGCTCTCCGTCTACTCAAATCGATTGAGAAGGTACAAAACCAGTAACCAACGGAAAATAGACTACACACTTTCCATCTACACAAGTCAGTTGAGAAGGTACAAAACCAGTAACCAGCGGAAACTAGACAACATAGTATATCCGAAAAACGAGTTTATAGAACACTGAACAACTTAATAATAAAACCCCTAGCTATACCAGTAAAACCGCAATCGAGCAATTCTGGAAAAAACAGCTTTCCACAACAATTTTCCAGAACTCTAGAGCCAGCTGGATAAATGAGGAGGAGGCTGCATTTTAGAATTGTGATAAGGTGCAGCACCATCCATTAACAACGGAAGACACATCCAACATAATGAAGCTCCTCCATAACTGGTAAGCACCAGGACCAAATGGATTGTATAAAGAAACTGCCTGGTTTCCTTACTCATGATGACTCTTACCAAAGGACAACATATGTACATAGGACCCAGCAAAGTACAGACGAGTCACTTGCCGCCGAGCTTATACAAACTTATAAAAACGTGCATTAATCATCTCATTTTCAAACGTTGTGAGCCGAGCAACATAATAATTTAACAACAAAATGGATGCTCGAAAAAATCGATTGGGTGCAAAGAACAACTAATAATTGAATCCGTTTTCTGTAATCAAGCCTACGCCAAACGACGAAATCTCTACATGGCATATTTGGACTACAAAAAGACCTTTGATTCAATTCCTCATGATTGGCTCATTCAGGTACTGAAATTCTATAAAGTATATGATTGCATTGTTTTTAGAATATGTCATGTCCACCTGGCAAACCAAAGTCTTTCTGAGTGAAGCCGACTGATCGATACAAACCAACCCTATCCGAATAAGAAGGAGTATAGTCCAGAGAGACTCTCTTAGTCCGCTGTGGTTTTGCCTTGCCATGAATTCTTTCTCACACAAACTGAACTTGACTAACTTTGGGTTCAGTCTCAAATATAACAACGTAAAGGCATTAAAAATAAACAATTTGTTATACTTACATGGACGACTAATAGTTGATGGCCTCTACGAAAGAGCAGCTGCATGATATGCTTAAAATAGTAAATAGGGTCCTGTAGTTACATCCATATGCAATTTGGCCTAGACTAATGCCGAATTATTAAAATAGTTAAACCAAGGGCCCTACGAAATGGGAGATGGCACCTCAATTGAATACATGGCGGAAGGCCATACTTGAAAATACCAAGGAAAAAAGCAGGCTCAACAAATTAATGACTCCACCATGAAACAACACATGACTTTTTTTAGAAGGGTATAACAACTGTTGAAAACCGAACTTGACACTAAAAATCTGTTTCTGGCTACTAACACTTACTCGTATTCAGTGCTGTTACTCTTTCCGTATAGTTAATTGGTGCAAGACTAAGACTGAACAATTGCAACCGAAAGTGTTCAAGTTCTACTAACAAAAGCTCAAAATTTTGCCACGGTGTAAAGGAGGAAGTGGATTGGCAGATATAAACAAACTACTAGATCAACAATTTTTTAATATGCGTAGTCTTTTCCAGAAACTAAAAGAATTTTCTGATCTAATCAGAGTCATATGACAGGCTGATGACTCAACACCACTACGACTGACAGAACAACAAGTCCAATTACACCAGCAGTTAACTAATCAGAAACTGCTCAGATGGAAAGAGCAGTACCGTCATGGAAGACATATAAATGACGTCAACCAAGATTATGTCGACAGTTTAGCGTCGACGTACTGGTTGATCTCTGACACATGTTTCCTGAAACAGAAGGCTATACATTGGCCATCCATGATCAAGTAATTCCAACTAAGAACTAACTAAAGTATATCGTTAAAGATCCTTCTATAAACAACAACAGATGCAGCTATGGTTGTCAAACATCTAAAACTATCCAGCACATCACAGGAGGTTTTCAACCTTACGCAGCAACTGAATGCAAACAACGACACGATGATGAGGCAAATATGCTGAACCAGGAATTGAAACTTACTATCAAAATCGGTAAGAATATCATACAATATATACAAACCACCTCTTTTAGAAAATAACAATACAATCGGTACTGGGACCGAACAATACTCACCGTTCTGACGTTTGCCCAGATATAGTTTTAGTATATAAACCCTAACAGACATAGCAGGCTGAAAAAAATAATTAAATACAGAGATTTAGAATTTATTTAGAATTTCAAATAAAGAGAAAAACACACCAACTGTACCTATTATTATGTCAACAACAGGAGTAGTCCCAAAAGATCAATTACACAATTTAAAATACCTCGGTCTGGCCGCACATCTTTAACACTAATGCAAAAAGCTGTTAGGGACAGCCCGGACGGTCAGAAAATTCATGGGATACGGCCACCATGATGCCATGGGCCTGAAAACCTTGCAAGGGCTCCCGCAGAGCAGCTAAACGCTTTTTCTATCTAGTATTTTTGGGGTTTAGTGAATTTTCTCTTAAAAGCACGCTATCCTTGCCTTAGAGGGAGTGTGCATGCCATACACTGTATGGTCAAGGCGGGACAGTAGGCAGTTGTTTTTTTTTGTACCCGAATGGTAACTTTTGTCTTTGCTGCCTGCACAGGATTCTCGTAAATGTACAATCGTAATAGAAATTATGGTATAAACCCATAATTTCAAAAGTTTTGTTAACAGCATTGCAGTTCATTAAAATGTTTCTTATGCAAAATAATGGAAATATGAGAGAAACGTATGCCTAGTCATTCATATTAATGTATACTTGCTGGTGCTGTAAGTTTCCCATGGTGTACACAAAATTATCCTTTGAAACCCCTTTATTAAATTGCTCTGGTGTCATTTTATTTTAAAATAAAAAAATAGAAAATTTGTTAACAAATTTTTATCTAATTTCGGCAATAACTTTGTCATTTTTAGTTCTACGACTAGAGGTTAGAACTAAAGTTTAGAAAAATGTAAAATTGCGTACGTAACTTTTCCATGAATTACTAGGATTTTACTCGAACTGTTTGTGCTCACTAAGAAATACTTCCTAGATGGTTCGGTAACCATTGCGATTCCCACTATTTACGCATCACCAACTACCCGTGGCGATACGGCGCAGGAGGTGCAGTGTTTTTGAGTTTGTCCTGTATATCTACAAATGAGCGTGATGTGGATGGAATAAGAAAAGTAGTCTATAAATAACCTTACATTATCCACTACCTATAAACTGAAAATCCATAAAAGTCGAGTAAGTTTCGAAGGTTATTCCACATATAACTAGTCAGATCGACAAATACTTTAATGTTATTTATATGTATTATGAAGGTGTAAAGAATAACACAATTCTTTAAATATTTATAACTTTTAAAAAAATTAAAGTTAAATTTTATCTTTAATATTAGAAAGTAATTTTTAAGCGCGATTCATTATTAACCATTAATATTAATAGAGTCAAACTACCTTCACCCTTGTGATTTTTTAAGGCACATAATTCCTCAAGTGCGTCGCATCCATCGCCTTAAAGTGAACAGCTCAGCATAAAATAAATTGAAAATCCCCGTTCCTTGGAAACTAGAGGAAAATACGCGTGTAGTTAAAAGTGAAGATGGATGAATTAAACTCTCATAAGCAATGAATTTTCCGGTTGTGAAGTTGCGAAAACTCCACTCGAAAAACTTGACTAAGAATAATCCTCGTTGCGTGTAATTTATAACTAGCATTTTTCACCAAAGAAATTCTACAAGTATATAATAGTTTTTCTCCACTGGGAAGAGAACGTGAATTGTCAGAACATAATTTATGGTTTGCGAGTGTTCTTATAAATTTTGGGCTTTATTAGATTTTGAGAAAATATATGTAACAGTCGGCCAAAACCGAACCTGCACATGTTACAAATAGAAATTGAATTCACTTAAATATATAAAAGATATGTAATTGGAATACTATAACTACAATTTCCTTCTTTTTACTTTTCGCTTTACCTATTACCTTCCCTACATGTCATGTTGAACAAAAAGGTTGCAAAATACAACAAACAACAACAACAACAAACAAATGCACAGTCCTAATTATTTTCACATGATCTTGGCACCGACATCTGTAAAAGTATTTAATTGTTGCACGAAAAAAATATTTTTTGCTTTTGCTATCGAACTCTCGTGGTTAATACGGTACGTTCTGCAAAATATGTCTACAAATTATTGAAATTGCATTTCTGCAAGATCTAATTAATGTACAATATGGATCTTTACCGTTTCAGCTTATATTACCACCAATTTCTGAATTTTTTAAAATCACTCACTTTATATCGGTTTTTATGAAACATGCTGCGATGAAAATTTATTAACACTTATTTTGAAGATTTTCTGATTTTCTATTGACGTCATTATGAACACATCATTACTTTTCACCCTATAAGCCAAAAAAGAAAATACCCTATATTTTTTGGATTTTGATGCCTCAAATACTTTACTTCTATGAATTTGCTGTTAAAATTATGTCAGTTATGACTTATAAACTATTATTTACGTGATGACTTATGCGGCTTGCTATTGAATTTTATGTCACTTAAATATCTCTCTTGACTGGTGTATAAGCAACATTCATTATTTTGACCAGTCTCGGTTTTTGTTGAAGAGAATTTTGCATTCGATTCCAACTTAAGTGGACCCATTGTGGACGATTTCAATATGTTAATTTTTTAGGTCTGTCAGTTTTATCGTTCATTTTGATTTAACTCCAATTAAATACATTTTATAGTCTCTCCTCCTTATAATAAATTAGTTTTTTCACTTAAAAATTATTCATTATACAAATTTTAGTGTTACAGAATAATTGATTATAGTTTTCATTTTTAATAAACTTTGATAACAATTTGAGATATTATAATATTTATTTACATTTTTTGTGCATTGGAATAATTAGGTGCAGTCTTTCAGTTTTAAGAAAAATGCATATTTGCTGATAAACCTCTTATAAAGTTGGAAAAGTGACATGTAATGATTATAATATACCTTTCAAACCATCTTTTCATGGGGAATAACGTATTCTCTAAATATTATTCATAAGAAAAATTTCCATTTGATTCCAACTTTTGAAGATATACTGTATATAGGGACCAACGGAGAACTTCTATCTTGAGGTTGATTAAATGACATTGATTTTGATTCAATTCCAATATTTCTACTTTCAATTTATTACCCTCCTGGTTCCGAACAGCGACATTTCCTTTCCGTTAATAGAATTTAGTTCAGACCCAAATTCCTTCAACCGGTTTGAAGTAATTGCTGAACACATAAAAAAACATATATACTGACAAATTGAGAATCACCTTCTTTTTAAAGTCGGTTAAAAATGGTTGCTTAATTCCTTACATTTTTATTTTTTCTTGTATTTCCCACTATACCTTGCTTTTATTGCAGTATTTACCTTATATGCTATTGGGCTCTCATAATCTCAAGGGTTTTATTGGTGGGTTTCCAATAAATTTGCTGATTCGATTATATATTATTGACTGACCCATCCCTGTTCCACGCGGACTAAACTAATCGGTTTATTTGACATATTTACCTTGAACATCTTTCTAGTTTCTTAATTTTCACATCCCGTACATTTTTAAATTTTTTTGTGAAAAACATTTTTACATCATCATTCATTATTTTTAAGTTTTCTTGGGATATTTCAATTTGCAATTTCCATATTCATTACATATTTTTTATTCTTAACACTCCAGGTTTATAATATTTTTCGTTTTTTTTTTAATTAGTTTTATTTTTGGAAATCTTAAGTATCACTTAACCTTTCCAACATTTAATAGTATTTTTAAATATTTTGCAGAACACCCCTCAGTAGTGGCAAAATGACAAATAATATATGTGTTCATTAAAGAACAGGATCAATATATCAATTGAATAAATACTCGGCAGTACATTTGTCGGCCAAGTGATGATCGCTAAGTGATTAAATTCAGTTCTAGTCACTTCAGGAGAAGAGCATGTAACTTTCAAGCTTGCATCTTTTTTGTTTCCCAAAAAATACTGACATCCATCCTACCCATTCAATGACAGAATTTTTGTAAAACGTCACATCAAATCTCTATTAGTTTAAGGAATTAATATTACAGTTCTTACATATGTATTATTTTCGGTTCCCGCGAAGTAGTGATTTTTTCTTAAAAAGTACCCCACTAGCCTCCTATCGGATAACTGAATGTTGAGAAAACCCACTTCTATTTATTTTAGAAGAGTATGTATATCAAGATTCATACCACTATTACTTTCTATTTCGGATTTATTGTATTTAGTTTATAACAATAGTAACCCCCATTTCCCCATTTATCATTTCCATTTTGACAAAATGACGAATCGTGTATTACCTTATTTCAAAAAAGGAATCAACCTCATTAGTTATTGCGACTATATTAATTTAGCTTCCGGACAATAGTAAATTTTTCAAAAACAATTTCCTCATCTTAACCCCATGAGTTAATTAAATTTTTGCAAAATGATAGTACTTGTTATTATTTGTTTGGGGAGAGGAGTATATAAACCAATTTCCACGCGTGTGTCACGTTTTGTTGCTAACATATTATTTTTTAATATTTTTTTCTGTTTAGGGACACTCTAATCACCTAGTGGTATGAAATATATTTTACGAACTATTCCCATACTATCAAATATACATAATAAAAAACAACTTGACACCTATTTTTTATATATTAGATTATAAATTTTATTTATTTCAAATAAAAATATGTAAAAAATATAACGTACAAAACATGACTGAACAGCTATCATAAGGAAGCATTACCAAATTATCTCCATAAATGTATATTCGTAACTATAACTAAAATGAAGTGACAAATGTTAAACTCCAAACCGGTGTATATAATATTATCATTTGGTTTCCGAAGGCAATAAATTTGGGAAGATTCTCGATCAGTGCAGTTCCCGTAATAGATTAGAAACTGACAGTTGAGGATGTAACTGTCACTTTCGTACCATGAACAATCCATGGATGAATCGGAATTTATTGCAAA
Organism: Octodonta nipae; assembly: GCA_034190945.1. NCBI lineage: Eukaryota > Metazoa > Arthropoda > Insecta > Coleoptera > Chrysomelidae > Octodonta > Octodonta nipae. The sequence goes on from CM067224.1 coordinate 29,082,282, forward strand.
TCACTAACCCAAATCTGATTGTGTCGATAATTTAATAGCAATGAACTGAAAAAGTAAATATACACAAAGTTTATCACTACACTCGGACTATGAAATTATAATTTGGTTTCAAGCAATATATTTGTTATTTTTTCCATCTGTTCTGAAACATTAAAAATTACTTTTTGATTCTTTAAAGAATGTTCAGTGCATATAAAATTTCCTGGAATTATATTTCTTACATTCGATTCCTTTATTTTGTCCATAAAAGTATCCAACAATACTGCTAACGTATCATAAAATTTTTATTAAGTATATAAATGACTAGATATTTTGATGCCATTAACAGATGCTGATGGCGATGTGTATTTATATTTTATTTGTACTATTTTGATACAAAATTAAAACTTATTTATTGATAAAACCGTACAAATACCAGGATAACTCATACATTATCAACTCATTTAATAGCATGTTTGTATGTGGATCCACCTGGTCAATTTGAATAATTTGTTGTTGCTCACACCGATCAGACACAAGAGAAGTTTATTAGTTATATTTTAAAATGAGCCTAAGAAGAAGATTGATAAGATCGGATGAACTAATAGACTAAACCCTTCAGATCTTTGGTTGTGAATTTATATATTATAATCATTGTTCCATCGCTACTAGAACACAATAAAACTTATTTTATACAGCTAATAACGGCACCTTAATAGGTCTGTACTCTTTAGAAGTTGTAGGAGTTACTTTGACATTTACTTCTACAGTGGTTTTGCGTTGCTTAGTCCGTAGCTTCTTCGGATTATGATCTCTTTACCGACATTCTTTTATAACTTCACATCATCTGTGAAAAATTAAGGGTTTCAGTACTAGTACTATACACTTTTATGACAACACAAGATAATTTAATAATAGTAATAGTAATGACAGTAAATTTGCTGTGCTGTTTCCTAAAGAAAATTAGTTATTTTTCATACCCATTTATTTGCGATACCACTTCTTGTCCCGCAATATATTTTACCACTCAGCGTTTAAAACAATAGCAAAATGCCTATTAACTCTTATCTCTTTTCGCTTTAGACGAAGCGTATACAGGGTAACAATTAGAAAACCTACAAAGATCACATCTGTAAAACGACAAAAGGTGAAATAAATTCTATAATATCGTTGGGGAACTTCAATGATGTATTAACTAATCCGTCCTGACTTAAAACTCATGACGCACATTTTCAAATATTTCTTTGGAAATAGCTGGACATACTTGAATTATCCTTGCCGCAATTAAAATAAAAGATTTCAGGTCATCTCACAGAATAAAATCCAAAGACATTAGGTCAGGGGGTTTAGGTGGCCATTCAATTGACCCTCTTCTTTAATTCCCTAATTGGGATAGTGGCCATCTAGTCATTGCCTAACCAGGACTACATAATGCGAAGATGCGCCATCTTGCTGGAAATGTAATAAATTTTCGTTTAGAGACGAATTTGCACTTGCATTGATCTTGTTCTCTAGTTGGTGAACTGTAAGAGGCTCGGCATTTCAGCATACTCGCGTCATTTAAATTTCACTGTATAAATAAAGAGATAATAATAGCATCCCCCAATCTACCAGCCCACACATTAATTTTGTGCGAGTATTGCCTATGACCACCTCTAAATTCGTGGGGTTTCATCACGCCAATACTGCTAATTTTATTTATTAACACATCGGTTAAATAAAACGTACAGTAAAGCAAATATTGTTAACTAATGTAAGTTCTGAAATAACAATTTCAAACAACTCAGGTCTTGTATCAAAATCCTAACGAGTTCAGTGCATGGCAAGGCCGTAGCCAGTAAATTTTTTCGAGGGGGTTGAGAACGATTAAACATTTTTTTAAGATGAATGAAATGATTATGACCGCAAAAGTTATTTTTCCGTTCATGTATTTCCAGTATATATGAAATGTATAGAACAAAAAAATATATTGTTATAAAAAGTTGTTACTTAGTTAGAATTGAATGTTCAATCTCAAACTTCAAGCCCTTGGTGCTTGAAGGATTTGTATTATAATTAAAGATTAAACCTATTGTCCAGTCATTTCGTTGAAGAAAAAAAAACTTGGGGAGTGCATAGAAAAGCTTAACCTGAAATTCTCGACCAAGATTTCCTATGTGGGTTTCCGCCATCTTGAAAAAAAGTCGTTCAAATTGTTTTTTTGACAATAACTCGGCTATCCGACGAGAATAAGAAAATTTTGGTGAAATACTTTTTTGTAGCATTATTCGTGCTTTACAGTTTTACATTGTTAGAACAGGAAATTTGTTTTTTGCTATTATCTTTTTTCTGGTGTAAAATATCGAAAAAAACCGATGAGATGAAACTTGTAGAGTATATTCAAACCTACAAATTCGTTTTTTATTTATTTTTTTGGCCAAAATTACGATCTCCAGCGGACCGCAAAGTCGGTGAGTCCGCGCCCAGCGTCGAGCAAGAGACTCATTCGGTTGTATCTACACGTCAAAAAAATGGTAGGTTCTTCAAAGAATTAATGTTATATAATATAAATAAATAAAGCAGGAACTAATTTGTTTATGGAGCAAAAAATGGTATGCGGATTACATATTTCGTCCATATATTTCGTACTTCGATTGTATGCACACATTATAACAAATAAAAGGTTTTCCATAAATGTTTGTGATAATCGAAAATATAAAGCACAAGTTCAAACGAATAAAATGTTTTAATTAATACACACAGGTTAAAACGGATAAATGTTTTTTCAAGAAATGTTTTTTTTTTGTACAAAATAAATGCATATGGAATACAAAAACACATTTTAAAAGTTCAGGCGGAGCGGCTTTGGCTGTGCTGGTGATTGATTCAAGCCCGTGATTAGGGGTGTCCATCGAGAAAAAACATCGATGTTTTCATTCGATGTAAAACATCGGAACCCTGCATCGATGTTTTTCGATACATCGCTAAAAAACATCGATGTTTTTTCAACATCGAATACTTTGTGTAATAGTTTGATATTCGCCATTTCCAATTACTTAAACGCGTTAAGTTCCGCTTTTGTGAGGTGAACATAGAGTCAGGGTATCAGAAGTCTAGTGCTAATAGCTGGAATAATGTATTTAGTTTTTTAAGTATTGGTTAGAAGTTCAATTACATGAGCGCCATATAGTATATAGCTTCAAAAGTGAACTAAAAAATACAAATAGAATTATTTTACTAAAACAACAATTACAAAAAACATTACCTACTATTAAAGTTTAATTTACTGGTTAATTTTCATTAGATTATGTCAATTTTCATACGACTTTCGTCATCTTTGGAATAGAGACGTCGGTAACAAGAATCGGGGCTCAATAGGGTACTAAAAACATAGGTATTCTTCTTAGCCATTTTTGGTTCGTCTATCATTTTTCCCTTGTACCTATTTACAATGAATGCATTTTGGCTCTCCTTTAAGTATGAATTAATAATTTGAAACCTGAAAAATATTAAGTAAGCTTCTAAAGAGGGTTGGATTTGAGTTGTTGAGATAATGTACAATTTAATAAGCAAAACAAACGAGACAAAACATATAGTTGTTGAATTTTTGGGAGATGATAACAAAGTATTTCTCACAAACGGGATTAGGTAGGCATATTGATAGCCAATTTCCTTCCCGTTCCATATGTTGAACCCATTTCATACTTTTAAGGTTATCAGTGGGATATAGATATATTTTTCAATCCGTTTGATTTTTTACACATAATAATAGTGTTTTTTTTCAATTCCTTTGTAGAAAAACATACCGTGATTTTGAACATGTAAAATTCATTATCAAAAAACTAATTTATTCAAAAATGTGTAGTTTTAATACAATTTTTTATGAGAACCTTAACATACGTTTTCTGCTTCATTCCCTGCCTATTTTCATTGATTTGAAACTGAGGCCCAATAAATTGTGAACATAGAGAATAATCATACTTTTAGTACCATAACTCCAATAGCTGCTCACAGATGTCACTCAGTGTTAATTAAAATTATTTAAAAATTATTAATTTGATCTTGATTAAATGAACTAATATTATAATATATTTTTAATGTTCTATTTCATTCTTAGTCAGACAGTTAGTTTTTTTCATTGATTCGATGTTTTTCATAAAAAAACATCGATGCATCGAATGGTAAAGATCTTTGTCAAAACATCGAATCAATCCGATGTATCGTATGGTAAACATCGAATGGATTCGATGCATCGATGTTTTGTGAATATCCCTACCCGTGATTAGTCGATTGCCAACCCCATTCCTGAGTATCTTTGAAAATTCGAGCCAGGTTTGCACCTGCAGATACTTTCGGAAATGTGCTGGCAGACAGCCCTTTTAGTTGGTGGAAATACTGCGAAGTAATTCATTTTAGTTTCAGTCATTGACTTTACGAAGCGATGGAATCGCAAAAAAAAATTGATTTTTCCTGCTTGTTACCGCCATATAGGGCAATGAGGAATTGCTCTCCCGCGCAAGTTGAGACCACCAGATCGACCTTTTCTTATTTAAATAATTCCACCGATGACTGTAGCTCCGGATTCTTCTGTAGAGTGTTCATAAATTTCGACTCTCCAATGTTATAAAAAGACGATGTCGTATCGCAACCACTAAAAGCGTCAATAAAAAGATTGTTCGCAAGAACTGACTTATGGTGTTTAAAACTGTTCTGTGAATACAGCTTCGTCGGCGTGTCGGGTGCGGACTCAGCGACTTTGTGGCCCGCGGGAGATCGTAATTTTTGCCCAACAAAAATAAATAAAAAACAAAATTGTAGATTTGAATACGCTCTACAAGTTTCATTTCTGCGATTTTTTCATCACCGCAAAAAAGATAATAACAAAAAACAAATTTCATGTTCTAAATTTTTGTGTTTTTCAGTCGATAGCTCGATAACTATGCATGATACGCGAGAAATGTAATAAATTGTAGAGCAAATAAAGAATTCTACCAAAACCTTCGAATCGCATGGGAAGGCCGAGTTACTGTCAAAAAAAAACAATTTTACCACTTTTTTCAAGATGGCCGAAATTGGTCGACAATTTCAAGTTAAGCTTTTATAAGCACCCCTCACGTATTAGCTTTCTGGTTTATTTGCATTTCCAAATGTATATTATGACTGGAGTACTGTGCAACCTCAGAATTTTCCTTATGGGTACGTGTGATACTTCTGTTGTTAGTTACCTGACGTAACGTCAAGGTTGCATTGATTGCAAATTGGCCCTGAACTCCAGAGTAAGTTTCTCGAAATTTAGCTACGATTTGACCAACGTTCACGTGCCTTGCGGTCTTATCGGGACGTCTGTCGTTAAAAACTGAGGCAATTCATTCTGGAAACCAAAATTTACGATCATTTCCACAGGCTCAGCCAAGCTGTAACCTGTAACCCGTGACTGTTATCAAGATTATTATTTACAGCTAACGCGACCAAGCAAAACTGTAACTAGACTGAAAAAATAAAAAAAATGATAAAATCATAATTAGTGCTTTTTTAAATTTCTGTTTATTTACTTAGCAATACAGAACACGAAATAGTCATCGAAAAGAATTTTACAATTCTCGTCAGGTCAATAATGAGAATGATTTTCGGCATTTGTTACATTAATAATAACTCAGTTCATAATAAAATAGTCAAAAACTTAAATTTTACTATAGGCTTATACTTCAACCCTGCTGTTGCTATCATTTTTGACAAATAAAAAAGATATGAAATTGAAATTAAAAGATAAAAATACCTTTTTGAGAAAACACGGTCATCTATGAACTTTCTAACATAATATTGACTTGCAATGAAACATGCTTACATCAAAGTTAAGTTCGCTATTATATGAACTTCGAATTCTCTCCCACACAATCAGTCATAGTTGTTCTCAGTTGGTGAAACGTAGTTTGCTACGAGAATTCCAAACTAGATAAAACTTCTTTATCGCTTAATTCGAAAGATATGATTCATGAATATATTTCTAATTTTGGAATCTTTTGTGCTGATGTCATCACATTCATCGAGGTGCCGACATTAACTAGGGAGTTCTGGAACTCGCAATCCTTACTAAAACTTGCTGCATATTAAATGCGGAATATTTTCGCTTTTATGTTTGAAAAGCCTAATTTACATAGCTTTTGGTTTTCTTCAATTTAAATGTTTGGAATTCTGATTTATCTTTTTTGCACTTTGACATCATACCTGTGGGTATTCGGGTTATCCTTTCATTGTTAAATCTGTAACGCTTCACATACGCGACTGTATTAAATGCGCGTGGATCTTACATCATTCAGAAGCAGCGTTCGAAATGAAAACAGCTGCTCTACCGACCGTCATCTCAGTTTTTCAACATTTGGAATACAAAGAGAGCAATGACAACATTTATTTCTATTAGCTTATATTTATTTAAATGATTACCTAACTATGTGAAATATTGGTAATAACAGGTTATTCGTGCCAAACATTTCCTTGTTATCTTCTGACAAAAAGCTAATTTTTATTGTTAGTATTGTTTTGCTTCATATTGTTACAACATTTAATTTGACATTACTAATAAAGGAAATCTCTCTCGCTCTCTATCTCAAAATATATACCCATATTAAAAACTAGTTAACCACTAAACAAAACATTTAGCAAAAACGTATTTCTAGTCTATACGATTGCAGGGTATACATTCGGCCGCAAAATAGCAGTTAAGTAGTGAAACAGCTGAAGTCCGTTCGACGCATCTCTCTTAGTCTGAGAAAAGTAGTATGTTATAGATTTTGTATTTTTGATCTGGAAATAAAAAATACTTATTTTCGGTATAAATATTGTTTTTGAATCCACAGAAAAAGTATAACATTATTATAGCGGAGTAGTGCATATAAAAATAGCAATCCAAGGGTATCAAATTTTGTAGCTGCGTCAGTTGAAAAAATAATAAGGGCAGTCGATTTTTCGGTAATTCAAGAAAGTGCCAATACACGAAAACTAAAACAATGCTACTAAGGTTATTATCTGTTCGAGATTTTTTAGTCCATTGAACGCAAGACAATATATTATTGAAGCACTTTTTGGGAAATAACACCACAAGTCGCGAAAATTTGTATATTTCGAAATGTTTCGAGGTCTAGGTCAGACCCCGTTGCCAATGGTTAAGAAACTATAAATTAAAAAGGCACAATTCTAAAATGTACAATTAAAATGTTTGACAATATTTATTATTTGACTTCTGGTGTAACTAAGAGAATTTTATTTGATAATATACTGGCTAGCACAGAAACTTCTAAAGATCATGTAATAATAAAGTTTCAAATTGGAAGAATTTTATGTGGCGCTCCTACGTGCGACGATTTTATAAAATCTCGTGTGAATGTAATAAATTCTATATTGGAAAAACCACTAAATGTTCTAATAAACGAACACAAAAACTAAATAATAAAACGACAGTTTGAAAAATCCAAAATTTGTGAACATGCTTGGGACCTTGTATCGCGACTACCTCCGTAGAATTCAATCATTCCTGGTTGCCGATGATTAAGCAAGAAATTGTTAATCGTCATGTCCTTTTAAACAACCCAATATCGATATAGTTCATAAGGTTTTTCTTAGGTTTTCCCTTATGATTTTAAGGAGATCATTGAATCAACAAAATTCGTTGGTCGCATTTTTGAAGAATGCATCTTATAACAAAGTCGCACCTAGGAGCGCCACATAATATTCTGAAGATCTCCCCTTTCAAATTCGTCCAATTTGAAAGGAACTTTATTATTACATGATCTTTAGAAGTTTCTGTGCTACCCTGTATATTATCAAATAAAATTCTCTTAGTTACTTCAGAAGTTAAATAATAGATATTGTCAAACATTTTAGAATTATGCCTTGTTTAATAGCTTCTTTGTCAGTGACAACGGGGTCTGACCTAGACCCCGAAACGTTTGGAAATATACCGCAATTTTCGTGACATGTGGTGTCATTTCCAAAAAAATGTTTAAACATTGAAAAATATGCCGCAAATATCCTCCAGAAAACAACAAGACAATATATTGTTACGCTCTCCTCAATTGATTGAAATATTGGGTAATTATTTATATATTTAATACATATAACTAAATATAATATAGAGAGGAGATTGTCCACTCTGGCACAGTTAATCCACAATATTTGCTTAAAGCGAGGATCCCCAAAGCTAAATACGATCTGTCATTTTGTCGATGCCTAGACGACTACAGATGTGTACTCAGCTATGGGTTGGCCAAATATATTTTTATTTACTTGTTTTCTTGGATTACGTATTAATAAAATTTCTTGCAGTTATTATTGGTACATTGATAAGGCAATACTGTCATATCGGCAAAAATTCAAGTTAAAAAAATTGTTCCTTCTGTGTGTGACCCTTCTAATGTCACTGTGGTATGTATATACCGGGAAATCAATCTGAAGTGTACTCAAGCCCGTAGCCAGCGGCGGGGTCTGGGAATTCAACCCCCCCCTCGAAATTTTGGAATTTTTGATTTCGAGATGCAATATTAACCAATTAGTCATGTTTTTCATAAGAATAAATTTTATATTTATACGAATTTATATATCCTGGAAATACATGAACAACAATATACATTTTGCAGTCCTAGTTAGCCCATCACCAATAAAAAAATTGTCCAACAACCCCCCCCCCCCAAAAAATCCTTCCCCGAAAAAAAATCCTGGTTACGGCCTTGAGTGTACTGCATTGTCAATGCCAAAGTGCTATAACCTTTGAGCTATTAGTGTTCCTACTAACTTATTCAGACTGTTTCACATTCTGTCCTGTACACAATCTATGACACCTTGTGTTAATACCGCTACAGCCTTTTCAGGTTTACATTTTAGAACACTTACAGTCTGTAACTATCTTGTGAATTCAATTTCAGTGTTGTGAAAATGTTTCAGTAGCAATTTATACATCAGGATATTCAGTAATGAATTATTCAAAACATGACTGCAGCAAATATTTCTAGAACCCTTCTTCATTTACCTAACTAGTACCACGGGAATGTACCATCACAATAAAAGTGTCTTGCAAAAGACAGTTTTTTATACAATAATAAGCTGTAGAGAGAATAAATACGAAGAAATCAAGGAATAGCGAAAATCTGAAAAATATCACAATAACACTAATATTGATATTGCATGTAGTTGACATTTGTCATGTCGAAAATTAGAAGCAGTGTCTGCCATAAACAAACTGAAAAACTGCCTAATCTAGGGAATTTAGCGTTGCCAAATCAGTACACTTGATATTGATCACTCGGTATATATGTATTACTATTATTTTAACTACTGTATAAAAGAGTAACATAAGCTCTCTATTAAACCTAGATTCAGAGACTAGTAAGTAAAGTATGTATAATAAATTTTAAGGGTCCTAAACAAAATAGGGTAAACAATATTATATATATTCGTCTACTTTATAACACAACGAAACCTAAAATTTCAAATATCCAATAACTATTACCCTGTCTGGCTATTTAATTCATAAAGCCAATAATTAATTCTTATTACAAAATACAGTTTAACGAAAATATGTGGAATAATTATTACAAAACTGCATATAACAATAACTCAAACCGCCTTGAAGGCACATCTATGTGACAGGGATAAGACTACGTAATTTTATTAGGGTAAGTGTCCTTCTCCCTTAAGTTTTAATAAAAGTTTTATAATCTATATTGATTTAGATAACGTCAGACTTACTAGACGACTAAAAGTGAATAGATAGCAGACGGAAAGCTCAAGTTACTAAAGTTATTCAAGTTTGGGAAGTCTTCAAAGACAAGAGAAACTACCATAACTTTTCAGTAAATTTCAAGGCGAAAGTAAAAAACTTAATTCATATGGCATTGTTATTTAATGACTTCCTACCTAAAGGAGTAAATGTATAAATTTGTAATCTCATTAATATAGTAATCATAGTAGTAATGATTATTATAATCTTAGTAAAGCATCTATACTAATATAATAAAGTTATAAAATTTGTTTGTTTGTTTGTACAGGGTAATCTCTGGAATTAGTGAACCGATTTCACAAATTCTTGATCTAATAGAAAGCTACACTATCTGCGAGTAAAACAGGCTATATTTTATTTTGATAATGTTTCTTACGCCATGGGGCAGGTGGGATGTCTGTTGTTTTTACTAAAATTTAATATATTGGAAATAGGAAGAGTCATACAGGCGTGAAAATTGGTGCAAATAAATAAAAATTTTGGAAAAATTCACTTATCTTATGGGGAAAGGTAGGGAAAAGTTTTTAGATAAATGACCCCGCACAAATTTTATGGGTTTGGGTTCTTGGTCAAATAGGCTGGAATTTTGGTACGTTGCATTTCACGACGTCCTGATCAAAAGTTGCCATATTCATAAATTCTAAAGATGGACAGTTTTTGAGATATCAGGGTCACACTGAACAAAAATATACAATTTCCGGAATATCCAAGAAGCATATTAACTTGAAAAGTATGAACTACTCCGTAAAAATTCTGGGTAATTAAGATATAGGTTATAGCATGGAACCTTTGATCATGACCCTGTAAGTAACCTTCTAGGTCATTTCAAGGTCGAAATGATTTGCAAGATAAGATTGCGTCATTTTTTATAGCAGTAGTAAACAGGCCTATCGAAAAGCTATTCAGAGGATTAAGTCTCAATTAGAATGAAAGCTCCATTAGAATGAAGTCTTGAAGTTAGTGAGGTACAACTGTCAACAGAGGGCGCAAATACGGATTTCGGTCAACAACGGACTGCATCGTAGTTAAGCGTTTAGTTTCCGGATCACAAGTTTCACATCGTCTAATTCCTAAGTTATTATTTCGTTAAGCATTTTCTGACTCAATTGTTACAAAAAATTACGATATCTTGAAAATCAGTTTGACCTTAAAGTGACCTTGCAGGGTCATGATCAAAGGTTCAATGCCATAACCTATGACTTAATTACCCAGAATATTTAGGGAGTAGTTCATACTTTCAAATTAAGATGATTCTTGGATAGTCCGAAAATTGTCTATTTTTGTTCACTATGACCCTGATATCTCAAAAATTGTACATTTTTAGACTATGTGCCGATGGTGACTTTTGATTAGGACGTCATAAGGTACAACATACCAAAATTGCATCCAATTTGAGAGGGAACCCAGACCCATAAGATTTGTCAGGGCTCCTTTATTTTTTTTCGAGAAACTAATAATAGAGTCATTTTTTAAGTGCAGTAGCAGGTAATTCATCATTTTGGGAAAATTGAAATATTAAATGGAGGAAATGGGGGTAACTATTGTTTTAAAGTCAAATTCTATTTAATCGAAACAGAAAGTAATGAATGACAGGTGAGGTAATGTTACTTGCAAATTTTATTATTTTTCGAGAACCTAAAATAATAGAGCCATGAGAATTAACAGGTTGATTCCTTTCTTTAAGTGAAGCAATAGGTGATTCGTCATATTGAGAAAATTTAAATAGTAAATGGGGGAAAAGAGTGCCACTATTTTTTGCGAGAAATTTAATATCTTCGAAATAGAAAGTAATATGGCTGTAAATCTTGATATATATAGTCTTCTAAAATAAATATAAGCGGTCTTTATCATTTTGCGAAAATTGTTTATTAAATCAGAGACATGGGTGTCACAATTTCTTGTGAAGAATTCAATATCTTCAATATAAGCTGGTTTCATGATTTGTGAAATATCAGTTTTTCGATAGGGGTCAGTGGAGTATTTTTTAAGACAAAAATTACTACTTTTCGGGAACCAAAATTAATACAGGTATGAGAATTATGGTATCAATTCTTTAAATTAATAGAGAATTGAAGTGAAATTTCTGTTATAAAATAGGGGGTTTCCGTAATTTTTAAGGAACAAAAAACGATGCAGGTATACTCTATATTCATTGGATAGGAATTGATAAATTGACTTTTTTCTTCATACGAATGGAAATATTATTCGTGATTTTGCCAGTAATAAATTTATGGAATGGGTGGAGACTAAAAAGTGTTCAATTACTGATTAGCAGGTGAAAATAATTTAGAAAATGTAAACATAAAAAATGACAAGTGGCAAAAACTTAAGAATGAAAATAAATTCCAAAAAATGACAAAAATAGTATAAACCAAGAAAATTTCAAAAATGCCGAAAATGTTACAAATGTCAAAAATGACAAAAATGTGAAAAATGTCTAAAATGCCAACAATGTCAAAAATTTCTAAAATGTCAGAAGTGTCAAAAACGCCGAAATGTTAAACTGTCGAACGTTGAAAATGTCTAAAATATTAATGACGTCAAGAATATTAATAATGTTAATGATTTCGAAAACGACAAAATGTCAAAAATGTTAAAATGTCAAAAATCTCAAAAATAGCAGTTAAAAAGCAAGTAACCAAAAAAATTAAATTACGAAATCAGAAAATGTCCAAGATAAATATGTCAAATACGGCCATTTGTCTAGCCCGTGCGAAGCCGGGATGTGTCTGCTAGTTTTATATTTTTTTCGCTTAGGTTTTCTTATATTATTTTGCAAAATTATTGTTCCAACTCGCTCTTGGTTCCGAATTAATATTTATTTTTATGTTAACTGTTTTTAATTACATACTGTTCGTCCAATTAATGATAATTTTATTCAACGATGAAAACAAATCTGAAATTTAATATACAACACAACTTATAAAACCAAGTTACAACCAGAGGTTTAGGCCGGCCGCATAATGAATGCGAGAATTTGTAATCTACGTAAATATATGCGACTGCGCTATCTGGCAACGCAGATAATACTCACGGTGACCTGCGGAACGCAGTATTCTTGCTGCAGTTTGTGTTCAAAGCGTTTAAAAAATGGAAGAAAAATTAATCGAGGCAGTGTGAATTCGTCAAGTTTTATATGATACAAGCCATGAAACCCAACTGTCCATTACTTCGATTCTGAAATCAAATAACCAATACATGCAGAAATCACCATACTTGACACAATGACACTGCGGTTTGTTTTGCGATTTTCGTCGTCGTCACGTCACGGCACGTTGTCGCCCAGCTGCGTCTCATTTTGCGGCTGGTATTAACGTCAAATTGAAACTGAGCCGGACGCGCTACTCGACTGAACTAACTCTTCTAACGCGGAACAATTCTTTATATACTATTTGAGGTTCTTGATTTTTCCAGACTGCCCCGTTTCACTAACCTAGAAATTAGTATAGTTTTCCCGAACTAACCTTTACCATTTGCTGACAATGACATCTAGTGACAATAATCATATTTGAACACTTAGTTCTTTAAATGCCCATAGTTCATATGAACATTGTGCTTTTACTGTATCCAAATATTTTCCTTTAAATCTGCATTAATTACTGTTCAACCAAAAAAAACTTTCACGATATCACTATTTTACTACGAGATATTCGATTTTGAACATACAATAACCCCTTTGTCCCATAGTGCACACCATATGTGCTTTAACTCTACTATTTTATTTGTGTTCAAGCTCAATTCTTATCTGGAACAAATTCGTTACATATTGTCTTTCCCATCGTTTCCATCAGAATTGTCGTGAAAAATAACCAAAAAGTCCTGATTGCAAGGATACAACCGTTTTAAGGATTTGAACATGCTATAACGAGGCTTACCTTCGCTCGGCACTGTGCCAAACTCTTTCAGAACGAAGAGATAGCCTATTATATTTTCACAGTCACCAGGTCAAGAAGTTATTTGGGATTCTCTGGATGTTTCTCACCCTTTACATTTCTTTTTGCAGTCGAGTACAAGAAATTCCATTGTCCTTTTTCTTTTCACTGTAATGATCGACCCGAAAGTTTCTTAATAGAAACGAGAAGTGTTTTGCTACCATTATTCCAAGCTTAATTCAATTCTAAAATTGCGAAAACTGCTTCACACTAACAATCCCGTTTTTCTAATGGTAGTTAGAACTCTGAACGGAAAACCTGTTTAACTATTTCAGATAATAAAATTTCTGGATCTTTTATACTATTATATTACATTATTTAAGTAATTGTGTAGTACCCATTCTATTGTACAAAGCGCAATAATGTTTCATAACGCCTCGTTAGCTTCCGAGATAAGTAATTCACAGCTAAAGCTTAATCAAGTTGATTTTGAAATATTTTATTATGGTGCTTTTATTTACTTAATTTTACTGACTTACAGGATGTACGTTTGTTTCACTGATGTAAATATGAGGTTGGAGGCTCATTCCGATGTACATCTGTTTGTCTGTTGTATACTGATGAAAAATTTCGTGACTATTCGCCAAAAAGTCAAATTTCACATTTTCATATAATTGTTATTACGAACATTTCAGGTCTAAATTCCTCTTATAATTTACCACTGAGAACAAGATCTGGTCTATACCCTCAAACTTTGGAAGTCTTTGAAATATGCAGCTTTTCTTCTTGTATGTTGTAATTATCCCCAACAACTCCAATACTCTATATATAAATAGGCAAAGACAAAACGGTTAGGTACCATTTTCTCCTGTCTGTCAACCGGTTTTCTTTATTTTTGTTTTGGTTTGTAGTAATTGACGATCTTCAGTGCAGAAAGCTAAAATTTATTTACAATAATGGTTCATTCATTAAATAAAATATAATAAAAAAACATTATTTACGTTCATACTGTCAATGCCAAACAGGTAATAGTAATTGTGTCGCCAGATTGCTTGGAGAGAAAAGAAAGAAAGAAAGACGAATTAAATTAAACTAAAATTTAAATTACATAATAATGGCCATTTATTGGGCTCTCACAAGTTTGCAATTTTCATTGCTTTGAAAATATGGTTTGTCAACTAAAATAAGAATTATTTTGCAAAAGCTTTATTTCTTTTTCTTTATTTCTGATAATGTTTTATTAATTTTAATGTTATACTTCTAATTTAAAGATTCTTTTAATTTTTACTGTATAATTTTCAAATAAGAATAAGATGACAAAAAATGTGAATTAAGGCACTGAACTCATGACTATCTTTGATGTGGCGTAAAGACAAGTTAGAAATTCAATATGTAGAGTTCAAAATTTCAACTTCATTCACTACGAAACGTTTTTAACAAATGTGAGTATTACTTATTTATCATTAATCAACAGCAAGTGCTTATATTTCTTTATATTTTCTATACAATTATATTGAATCTTAAGATTTTGTGTGAACGTTTATTAATATATACTTTGTTCTGTAGTTATTTGGAATGTAGTAGTAGTAGTAATACTAACTTTTGAGTTGGTTGATTTCATTTTCTGCTTACAAGTTGAAATCGTTGACTGTGAAATCCCAGAATAAAGATTTTTATTTCGTTTTATTTCTTACTATTGTTAAATGTAGGTATTAAGTAATGTTTTAAATATTACATTTAATATTACCTTATTATTTAATATAATGTTAATATATTTAAAAAGATTTATTTTTTTATTGTTTGTTGTCAATCAGTGTCAAATTTTCTGACAAACAACAAATTCAAGATCAAAGCGAAAATTTTTTAGAAAAAACCTCGAAAACAACACTAAACGATTGACAACGACTCCAGACTCGGAGTTGAAACGTCTCCATACACAGATAAGTATTACACAATATACAATACATTACTTATATACAAGAATACTGGTTGATCATTGTAGACATCTCTTTCTCTCAGAAAAACTGTGAGTAAGAATCTCTGTACAGACAGCCAGTAATCCGGGCAATCTTACGAAATTGCCTTACTACACTTTGTTCTACACAAGTTTTAAATACTTATCTGTTACAAGAAAAAAATTTTGGAGGAGAAAAAAAACCAATGAATAGACAAAATAATTCAAGACCTCCTCAACAATCTTTTCGAAATTACTTATTATTACATGGTTCCACTCCTGCAAAATCCTTGATTTATTACAAGACTTTTACCTAAGAGAAACATGTCATTGACATTTTCACGATCTCTATTTAAAATATAAAGAAATTTAATGCATTTACTGATTTGTTATGGTAAATTAGGTACATGCGTTTATTCTACAAAGAAATATATTTTTATTGAACATATTTTTCCTTCGAAAACGGTCAAACTACTGAGTAATTATATGTGGAAGGAGCGTTACCTGTTGTTAAATCATGTGAACACCATCTTTGATAGTCCAGCATCAAGCGTTGTTTATTGTTCAGTAGTGAAATAGTCAATGTAGTAGATCAGTATTGATTTTTCGGACAAGTAGCAGTAACTTTCGTTTTAATTATTCTGTAAGTTTTTGTTCTGGATTTAATTATCTTATTACTACATTATTTTCACAATCTTCCGAAGGTGTAGTGTAAAAAACTTAACAATACGTGGAAAAAAGAAAATATACATTAAAGATTGTAGTTTTTATAAGGTTGTTGGACATTTATATTTTTTACCATCTTTAACAGCCGGCAACCCTTATTAAACAGAAAAAAATTATCTTTAATTTGAGATATAAATAATAAATGTACGTTATGAGTGCATAAATATAACAAAATCATACCTGTGTACAGTTGGCTACGAAGAGGTAAGGCCAAGTGCACAACGGTCTTTATATATATTGCCGTGAAGTAGACGATATTTTACTGAAAAAACAAGTCAGTGATTTTTTTTAAGAAAAATCAATTAATAATAATTTAATTAAAAATACTAGCTGCCACATTTTGATAGGCAACCTGGCAGATATATATTGTCCCAATCATAAATATCTGTAAAATTTGGTTTTTAGCAAACACTCGATTGGTGCACTCTACCTGCAGCTGGATCTCATACTATATCTATTATCGAGATTTACAGTTCATGTGTCTCAGGGGCTCTATATAGGTCCTTTTAAAATTTGGTAATGTGCTCCAGTATTTTGTTTCTTTTCGTTGTTCTCGGGTTCTTGTTAAGCACAATGAGCAAAACAAACATATGTATAAACTTCCAAATCTAAAATTCAAAATCAAGAAGATAAGAGTAACTGATGGTTATAAATACTTATTCAACGAAATGTGAAATTAAAATGGAACTCTAATAGTAGTTAGGTGACCTCTCTTGAAATTTGTAGCTATGCTACAGCAAGAATTGAGATTCATCATTGCAGGAAAGCATTCTGCAAGTAATTTAATTGATATTCCGAACAATTCGTAAATTTGTAACACTTGGAGTTACAATATAGGTGCTCATATTCATAATTCATAATTTGTTGAATTCCAGTTCCAATTCTCGGTTTAAGGACTTTCAATTTAGTCGGCGGAATTCTAATGTATGAACCTAGCAGACAATTCTTCTAATCTACCAACCAGACTTATTACTAACCTACCAATCTCATTAAATTTATATGCTATTAGGTGATTGGTTTTCTGAATATATTTCATTAAAGATTTATCACTCTTCTATCATAGTTATTTTACGATTGCAGTGACTTAAATAAGAAAATCTATCTACTATTTGTACCACAATTTCAAATAATTTATGTTAATATTTTTCCAATATTAATAAACAATATACTTCGTTCTTCCAAATACCTTTTAACGCGAAACACTTAAAGCAGGAAAATTAAAAAATTCAAATTACATTTCAGTATTTTTTTAAATAAAATTTTACTAATCCTACTGTTAGTCATGTTTTATTGTGAATCAAATTTTAAATAATTGTTTCTTTGCTTTCGAAAAATTTTCACATTGTTATAAAATTCAGTTTTACGCTGCCACAGAAAAATGAACAAACTTTCTAAATTAACAATTCCCACAAAAACAAAACATAAACATACCACCGGCTGAGGTATTAAAAACAGGGGACTCTCCTGAACTTTCGATGGGCACAAAAAGTATTATAAAAAGGACAGTTGTACATGTCGAGTAGTTTATATTGGTCAGCTATAGTAAATAAATAGTGGATTTATTTTGTTGTAAATAAAGTCATCAGAAGTGAACGTGAATATTTGTGTTAAATTAATTTTGAACCCACGAAATTTTTAGCAATATGCTAACAAATTATCTATAAACCATATAAATTCAAACACTTTTTCAAATCAATTCAGTCGAAATTATTTTACTTTCTCACGAGGATTTTCATCCGTTCCATTTCATAAAGTTTTAATGGGGAATGAATGCTTTTCCGATTATTGTTGAATATTTCGCTTTTTATTTCTGCTGTAAAACACTTAATAACTTAAAGATATTTCCCCCGTTTCCTGCACTTTGCACACCGCATTTTCCCAACCCACAGAGGTCAGTGAGTTTATCTTTATGTCTCCTGTTCAGGACTTAGCGTCAGCGACTATCAGACTTTCGTAATTCCATGAAGATATTTATGTGTATGGTCTGTATCAATTGTATGGACGAATATTGATGTTCTGGAATATGAAAAATTGGGATTGTGAGTGAATGAAAAAAAAAAAAAGACGAAATATTTAAATACTGGTAGACAACAACAGCAACTAAACGGAAATAGAATCATGTGAAAAATATATTTACTTGGGAAAAACGAAATGCAATAGTGACACCAGTTATATATACATCTTTAACACTGTTCTTTGATGATAGTAAAGAAAACCATAACAGAAAGAAAACTAAATGAAATTATATGGCTACATACAAAAGAAAGCAGGAAACCATGAAGACTTATGACTACTTGGGACAAAGCAACACATATGGAGATATCAAAATGTAGTTTAAGTCAGGTGATGTCTAGTATGCCACATTATTCAAGGCCAAATTCGGACGAACTCGAAATTTATTGCTCTTTAATTTCTATTTACTTTGGAAAAAAGAAACTTAATTGCTCAAAATTTTGCAAAAAGAAACTTAATTGCTCCTATCCCTCCTTAAGAATCATTGCTTGTCTTAAGAATGAAATTAATATTTGAAAATTAACCGATTGAAACGAATCAAACTGAAAACAGTTTGACCCCCTGTGCAATCAATAAATATTTTATGGCATTTCACAAAATTTGGAAATATATTTATATGCTATTTACTTTGACGTTTACATACTTTTACCTTTATTTTGCGATTTGCTGAACAATAGTATGTTTTATTTTATATAAAAATGTATGCAATCACCTCCGAATTTACCTTAATATATTACTTACAATTTATAACTTATTTGTAAAAAGAGCTGACTTCAAATGAGTTAAAGTGAGAGTTGTTACAAATACCCTGTTCGATGGCATATACATTTAATTTTAGAGATTTGTGTAGAAAATTTATATGGCTTTTACATTGCTTTATAATTTTTTGTACATATTTTTCCGATTTTCTGAAAATCTTTTGAATTATAGAAATATATACGCAATGTCTTTGTAGAATATAACATCATGCAACATTTAACATTGAAAGATAAAAATTTGTGATAATATGCCGCTTCAGCAGTTTTTTTTAATTTACCCTCACCAAACGAGCATAGTAATAGATTCTATTAAACTATACCAGCAAATAATGATTTTTATAAATAAACTTGGTGAACCATATAGTAATAAAACTAATATATTTCAAATTAATTCTGAAGACTGTTAATTCGGTAGCCAAAATTTAAAGACAATTTCTGAATTGGCGATAAGTAGCCCAATTTGGCAAGTCCGTGTTCGATGGTGTAAACTTCTTATTAAGTGGTTTGGGACTCGTGGTTTCGTTTCGACCATAACAACGGATCCCTAACCTGAGAGCAAAGCTAGAAACTAGCAGCAAAGTCGACGATAAGTATAACTGCTTGCGGCTATATGTAAGACGAAAAACCTTTAATTTGTTTTCAATGTTTCCCTGATCATTTTTGAATATATTTCTGTAGTCAATTTTGGAACTAAGAAATAAATGTTTCGTTGACATTACTTTGGTGGCAATCTAAAAATTCTGTTCAAATACTACTATTACTTTTTTTATTTGCTAGCTTATATGATGTATTTGTGTTACTTAATAGGTTCCTTCTTTTTTCTGCCCTTTAATGATTTAAATTAGAAAAGATTATAGGGTTTTCCTCCTATAGAGTAATCTATCTCATTCTAAGCATGCTCTATGGAACACGTTTTGTTAAATATGAAAATACATATTTATATATAAAGTGGCGATTCAAATCGTTTCGGTTCCAACACCGCGCAAGTCGTCATTTTATTATACTAACCTCGAATGTTAATGCGTGTGCAGTCATGACAATATTCGAGAATTCCTTGCTATTCAGGCTCCCCCGCGTTACACATCTACAAAAGATCCAAGTAAATATCAAAGTAACGCAAATAAAGGACTACGAAAATTATTTAGCAAGGTCAAAAAGAATGCAGGTCTTAGGCAGTCTTCCAAAGATGCTGTCGCATTATAGCCACACTAATTCAGCACCAAAATACTTAGAACCAGTTTTCTCAAATATAAGACAACTATACAATGAAAATAAAGAAAATTGGGAGATAAGTGTCCAGGAATGGGATGGCCGAAAATTATTTGACGAAATATTTTTAAAAACTCACTTTGTACAATAAGCTCAACATGTAATACAGAAAGATCGAACCAGAAAGGGAAAAAATGATAATGGTGATGCGCTATCAAGAACATGAAATGTGTTTCTGGATGTTAAGTCAGTTAAATTGGTTCCATATCTTCAAGCTAGTGCCACTGATTACAAGACCAAGCTGTTCGACCACAATTTCATATTATACAATTTAGGAACCAAAAAAAGTGATGGGCTACTTCTTTAGTGCATTGAATAGCAGACTTGAAGTCTTTTTGTTTTATGCTTAGTGGATCATTTGGAGAAGATTTTGAGTCACGAATCATTTCGATTTCTGATAAATGCTTTGTTTAGAATCGCAATACCACCTTGATCAATGCCCTATTACGTTTATCATTAGAGAGAAATAGGATTATAAAAAATTATTAAATGGAATGTGATTCTGTATACAGTGAAACTGAATGTAAAGTAAAGAAATTTACGTTCCAAAATTATACATGTCAATAACAAAGGTAGCTAGGAATGATCCCATACATTATGAAGCTGGTTATTTAGAATATACTTTACCGATTTTTCTACACAATTGAATTATAAATATATAACAAAAAGGGCAAATGATCCAGTTGTAACAGTTTTTTACCTTTTACACAAAATCCACCTATGGAACCGTGTTTGCTACTATGGACAATGTTGACGAGAACTGAAAAACCCACAAAATGAGCTACTATACGCTCAATTTTGTTAATTGGTTTCTTAGATAATGAAATCTTTACCCGAAATTCAAAAAAAAATAAATAATTGCTTATATATATATTTTTTATTTTATAGCTGAAATATTCCTATTAACTCAAAAGGTAGACCTTCTCATACCCAATTCATGTTCTAAAAATAAATGCTGTAGCCCCGGTGGTTTTTGCAAAATTTCCGTCAATCCTATGGAAGACATATTTTTTTGAAAGGCCATATTACCTCACCGGATGACCCTATCATAGTGAAGAAACCACCGATGGAAAGTAGTAGAGTTGATCTCGAGACCTCTCATCTCATTTTTTCAAAATTTAAAGTATAAATACATATAAATACTGACAATATTTGGCCATTCTCTATAATTTCTGTGGACGAGTCCATTCGAAAAATTGCTAAAGGATGGTACATCTGTAACTACATCCTTATAATAAATAATCTTGATGCAAATTTTTAATTTTAAGCAGACACATATTTATATTTTTTTATCATAATATGGATTTATGTAATAAATTTAGCAAAATGGTCTACCTAAACTACATTTAGATAGACACTGATGATAACGATGGAGCAATAATTTTTAATATGCAAAAGACATACCTACTTATTTTAAATTTAAATAAAAAACTGAAATTTGCCTCCTCTAATCACTGATTTTTTTAAAGTAAATAAGTAAATAAGTAAATAATAGTAGGTTCCTTTGTTTACACTTTGAGTACATTTTATATTTTATTATTATATATAAATGAAACGCTGATACAAATTGATAATCGTTAATAATAGAAAAAAAAATGGTATTCTTCAATTAGTTAACAACGCAATTTTTATGTGGTTCAATTCAGAATTCTGTTAAGAAATTTTTATTAATAAATGCTAATTAAGACAAGCCAAATTACTTTAGATATATATGTTTTGATCTTTTATTGAAACATATATAAATGAAAAATAGCTTGCAACCGCATTCCCATTTTGCATATTATGATTCCTCCGTCATTATCATTTGTCGGTAAATGGAGTTTAGGTATTCTATTTTACTAAAATTATTAGCTAAATCTATATTATCCAAGAAATATAAATATGTGTCTGCTTAAAATTAAAAATTTAATCAAGATTATTTATTATAGGGATGTAGTTACACAGGTACCAACCCTTAGCAATTGTTCGAATGGACTCCTCCAGAAAAATTATAGAGAATGGCCAAATATAGTCAGTATTTACATGTATTTATACTTTAAATTTTGAAAAAGTGAGAACTGAGTCTCGAGAACAAGTCGTCTACTTTCCATCGGTGGTTTCTTCATAATGATAGGGTCATTCGGTGAGGTAATATGGCCTTTAAAAAAAATATGTGTCTTCCAGAGGATTGACTGAAATTTTGCAAAAACTACCGGGGCTACTGTATTTATTTTTAGATCATGAATTGGGTATGAGAAGATCTATCGCTTCAGTTAATATGAATGTTTTACCTATAAAAAAAATATGTAAGGGATTATTTAATTTTTTGGAATTTTGGATAAAGATTAGGTACATGATATCTTTATAATTTTTTTTTCATTTAATAATATAATATGGTTTTCTCATTATTTGTCATGACGTCACATATATTAAACTTTTTGTCAACAAATATATTACATTTATAATTTTATCAGGGAAATATTTATTATACAAAGATTTTGATATCTTAGTATCGGAAAAAACTACAATAATATTAATGTTTCTTTTATACCCATTTTTGCCTTGAATTTGAAATTATGTCGGACATTTAAATGAGGATGTCATAATATAAAATATTAAGTATATGTTGTAATGTTTAATTTTCATAGCCTTTAAGTATTTTAGACAATTATGATCTGTCTATAGTAAATTATACTTAGACTTTCTATTTTTTTAAGTTTACATATTGAATTGTACTTGTTTTTTTTATTTACAAATGAAAATTAAATTATAGTTGTTTTATTTCGGTAGTACAGTCATGTAGTGGAATTTTGCAATAAATGTAGATAACATGTAGATTACTTTTTATTTTTGGTAAAACCATATTACAGGTTTCTGTGCAGTAGAAGCAGCTTATATGACAATCGCAGAGGGCGCTAGTTGTTATTTTTTAACACTGAATTTTACATCTATACTCTCTGTATCGAAGTGAAAACAGTAATAGTAGTGTTTAGTTTTGTAGTTTAGTTCTTTGAGTTATTGAATCGTGATTTTTACTAACTATATTGAAATAAATAAAGATTTTATTTGGATTTAAAATAATTCACCATACGAGTTCACAAAATTGTGGTCAGAGAATAGTTGGTATTCGCAGAAATTAATACTAAAAATTTATTATTAGTATGACCTCAGCTACTGAAAGTGAGAGGAAAAAATCTACAGGGTGAGTTTTTTTTGATGATCAGTATGGGGATCTCGGAAACTAGCGGAGATAGAGCAATGGTTAAATTGGGAAAGATCTGCAGTTTTACTGGCTCAATTCTATGACACTTTCGGATTTTTTTAAAAGTCTTACTAGATATTTTGAAAAAACGAAATTCTGTCGATTTAGTCAAATCCCTCTAGCTCCTTTGTTTATGATTTTATAAAAAAAGTGTAGATATCAAAATTGAAGGGAATTGTATCCCTAATATTGTCATGTCCTCGTTTGCGTGACAGCTCTCGTTTTCGAGATATGACACAAACTTATCTTTTTTTGAATGGAAAGCAGTTGGCTATGACCTCAAAAAATCAGACATTTATACAGCTTTTCAACGATATAATACTCGATATAGTTATTCATAAAAATAACGGAGTGATGGATGCTTTTCTCTATTATTTTCACTTTTAACGTAGTAAGCCATGAAATAGATTGATTTATTAATAACTATTCCAAAAAAAAAACATTGAACGATTTCTTTGTTAGGTATATCAGATATAACGAATAACTAAATAAGTAGGTACTTACTAAAAACTCAAGAAATTAAAGTACATAATAATGGTTACAATTTATGTTCGAAAAGTCCACCATTGTTATTTAGACAAAAATTGCATCTTTTTAAGATTGACATTACCGCTTTCCTCACAGACCGCCTATCAATTTCTTAAATTGCTTGTAATACCACCTCCCTTAGGTCACCGACTGTTTCATACTTTCTTTTGTATACTTTGTGTTTTAGCACACCCCATAAATAGAAGTCTATAACTGCCAAATCGGGAGACCGGGGTGGAAATTCGCGTGGGCCATTTCTTCCTATCCAAGAGTTTGGATAGATATTATCTAAGTGTTGTCTTACTAATAACGAGTTATGAGCAGGTGCTCCATCATGTTGGAACCACTCAATTTCTAAACGAGTTCTCAAATTCAAATTATGCAACATGTTTTGAAAAGTGTATTGCAAGAAATGCAAGTAGCACTCCCCAGTAAGTGATTCGTCATAGATAAAAGGCCCCATAATAGTAGACCCTATGATACCACACCAAACATTAAAACCAAATTTTATCTGGGGTCGTCTTTGTTCTACAAGGAAAGGGTTTTCTTTAGCCCAGATATGCTCATTGTGTCTATTGAACATACTGCAGTTAGTAAATCATCTGACCATAACACCTTTAATGGAAACTGTGGATTGTCAAGGCACATGTCTCAAACCATGTACAAAACAAAATACGTCGATTAGAACAAGTTGATGTCGGTTTTATTATACTATTAATTTTGTCGCTTATTTTCCTAAAATGACCTGGGGCCCAGGTCCTGGGCTAGTAACCCAGTTGATTTTTTTAAAGGTGTAGTCAAGAACCGCAGTAAAGAACTTGGGCCACATTTTGCCCCATTGTCAGACACCTCTCTCCAATCTGAACTTATTGGTTTTTTATGTATTTGCACACTTGAGGTTAATTTTTAAAGATGTGTGTGTGTAGTCAACATTGGGTGAGATTCTTGATTATTCCGTTAAGTTCTATCATGTCAAAGGCCTTTAGAAAATAGACAAAAACAAGAACTTCATTCTTTTTAGGGTTCCGTATATACAATATACGGATACCCTTATAATATCACTCCGGATTTCTCCCTCTGTCACATCACAGCAATTTTCTCCTAAACTACTGGACATGAGGGGTTGAAATTTGGTATAAATGTGTAGTTTGGTGACCCGCTCAGGAGTAGATATCGTAAAGGAAGAAATTTTGAGTTGGGGGGTACTTCTGGGGAGAAAAAAAAATCGACCCCCCCTTGATCTCCGAAACTACAAAGCCTAAAATTTTGAAAAAAATAGGAAATATAGAACGTTGCCCGAACTTTACAGGAAAAATAAGAAGAAACCATTAATATTAATTTTGGGGGCATCATGTAATACATCAAATGAAAGGTCCCATTCTGAGGAACACAAATATATTTTTTTCATATTCTAAAAAATAGTTAAAAAGATATTAGCGAAAATATAGCAAAATTTAATGACAAATACAAATATTTTTTTAATTTTTTTAAAAGGAGTATTTTAAAATATATTAAAAAAATTACCCATTCCCCAAGTTATTCCCTAAACTATAAGACCTACATTTTTTTGTTTACAGGAAAAATATGAAGAAATCCCTTATATTAATATTGGGGGCCAAATTATGGAATTAAACGGAAAATAAAAAAATATTTTTAACGCATCATGCAATACATCAAATGAAAGAGCTCATTATGAGGAATACAAATATATATGTTTCATAATTTTAAAATTAATTGTTTACAAGTTATTAACATAAATATATAAAAAAAAATTCATTTCTCGCTTTATTTCCGAAACCATACTACCTAAATTTTTGAAAATAATTAGGGGTATTGGGGCTCACTTAAAATTTATAAGAAAAATTATTAGAAAACCCCCATAGTAATTTTAGGGATAAATTACACAATTAAATGGAAAATAAAAATTCAATTTCAAAGGCATCATGTAATATATCAGATAAAAGGCTCATTATGTGAATTACCAATATATCATGTTTTTAAATCATTTGTTTAAAAGATATTAACATCGACTTAATTCCCACTTTAGAAACTACACTATTTAAATTTTGAAAAAAAAAATTTTATTTGTATTTTTAAATAACTTGAATAACAGATTTAATAATTTATAATTTAAAACTTGACCTATTTTGCCTTTATCTTCCAATCTACAGAGCCTCAAAATTCAGACAGTAGATTATAAAAGGCTTCCCTGAAAGTTTATTAGTAAAATAAAACCCTAATGTTGTTTGGAGGCCAAATTTGAAAATTAAATACATACGTATTCTTATAAAAATCAAGGGAATGCTGAAGCAGATAAAATAAAAAGTCTATGTGTGGAAAATCAAAGTGTATATTTTTTATAAATTTAAAACGCTTCCTTTAAAAGATATTAGTGTAAATATAAGAAAATGCACCCATTCCCTGCTTGTCTGAAACTGGAATATTAGAATCTTGAAGGTGGTACGGAACCATTAGTATGCGAGTCCAACTCGCACTTGACCAAAATATTTTATATATTAGTATCAAGACGTTGTCCATTCACTTTACTGCCAGGGAAAATTATATTCACAGCGTGTTGGTAAGAGGAAATCACATAATAACTATTTAATTGTCTTACTTTTTATCTGTTGCAACTCATTTTATTTAAAAATATATATCTAATGATTCTAACCACTCAAACATCTTGTTTTCAGGATATCTAGAGCAAGGTCTTCTAGTAACGGATCCCCGCAAGCTGCGAGCTCACTACCTCCAATCGAAAAGTTGGCGAACGGACATCTTATCAGTGCTGCCAACCGATTTGGCGTACTTCTGGTGGCCACCTTATGAATGCGATAGAAAAGTGCCGTGTCCTGTGATCGTTCGCCTGAACAGACTTTTCAAACTTCCCCGTTTATGGGAGTGGTTCGAAAGAACAGAAACCGATACGAACTACCCTAACGTCTTTAGAATATGTAAAGTAGTGTTAGCGATTTTGGTGTTGATACACTGGAACGCGTGTTTATATTTCGCGATAAGTTACGCGATAGGGTTCGGCACCGACAACTGGGTGTACAATTTGGACGGACCGCAGAATAGTACTTTAGCTAGGCAATATATATATAGTTTTTATTGGTCGACTTTGACATTGACGACCATCGGTGAAACCCCTGTGCCTGAGAACGACGCCGAGTATCTTTTCGTTGTCGCTGACTTTCTTGCGGGTGTACTTATATTCGCCACCATTGTTGGTAAGTATTAAAATTGTTAGCACAAATAACAAATCTATTGTTTTCTCTCAAAAAAAGTGTCTGAAAGTGTTCAGCGTAAACTTTTAACTAAGAGTTGTTTAGAAAAATTTGCTTTCTTATGCTAAGTTTCTACCAAAGAAACAATTAATTATTAACCTTAGTTAACCTTAGTTGCTTTCTGGTTCTTCTTGTTGCTATAAGTTGCTACTTTTGGCAACACATGTAAATTTTCTGTTTCCATTTTAACAACTAAAATCGATAGTCGCATATTTTCTGAAGTCTGGTAATTAACATTTACTTTGAGCTAATTCCAATATATAAGGTTGCCCAAAAAAATACGAAATTTTATTTCCATGTTATAATGTTATAACTTTTTTATTAATAGTCCAATTTTAATTTAATTTGACTTCGTTAACAGGTAATTGATAGTATCAGAGTTCTAACTTCAAGTTTTTAAATTAAATAACCGCAGACGTTACTAAATGTAGGCAAATTTTAGAACAGGCCTCTATTTTGTTGGATCAATCTGTATAATTTTAAAGGTAAGATTCTGAAATCTTGAATCTTTGGGTAAACCGCCCATTAGAATCCGTCAATAAATAACTGACCTACGACAAGTTAAAGCTTAATTTTGGAAGGATACTGGGTAATTCAAATCTTGCTACTATTACCTGCCGCACGATAAAAAAGTTTTATCAAAAACTTTGACCTATCAAAATCAACAGCCAGACGCGAAGAGAGTGAGGGTTTAAGGAGTGTAGAAACGCAACAACAGCTCTTATTCATATTTACCTAATTAATCGGGTTTTAGAAACACATTGTGCTATTTTTAATTTAGCATTTACCGCTGAAAGAAATTACTCGAATAATAACTTAACACTTAAGTGAAAGCTTGAAGACTATTAAGGTGTAGAAACATTTTAAACAAGTTTAATAGGAGATATCCAAAAAAATTCACTATAAATAATTTAATTAATAAAACTTTATCCTTTAAACAACAAAAAAAAAACGGAAAGCACTACTAAACTGTTTATTTATAAAAAGGGAAAAGTTCAATAACTATATAATGGTGTCTGCAAGAATACCAGCTTAATTTGATTGTTATTGGGCAAGGAGTGACGCTGAACTTGGAAAATTATTGCCGTACTGTTTTCACATCGCGCTGCAGGAAATTGTATCAGAAATTTGACTCATCCTCTACCCTTTAATTTTTAACAGAAATTTTATCGTCATTAGCTAGCACCATTTACGCATTTTCAATAATTCTAAATAGTTCCGATACCCAACAAAACGAAATTTGTCAATATCCTATTTTTGCAAAATAAGAGAAATTAGACATCAGAATGTTATAAAATACCTACCTTTAACTTGTCATAGGTTAGTAAATTTTTAACCTATTCTAATTCTCGTTTTACGCAGAAATATTCAAGATTTCAGAATTTTACCTTTAAATCTATATAGAATGACACAAGAAAGTACCAGGATGTTCTAAACTAGCTCAAAGTTTAAACCCGTTCTCCATTTTGCTTTTAAAACTGATTTTAAAATCTGAAATCAGCACTTCGACATCATCTATTAATTGTCTCTTTGGCAAGACAATTTTAAATAAAATCGGTCCATATATGAGGGCTGCCTTTTATATTTCGGGATTAGAAAACAAAAACAAATGTTAATCATCGAAAATCGCTTTATTGTTTTTCAAAATATCCCCCATGAAGATCTATACACTTTTGCATGCGTTTGAACCAATTGTTGAAGCACTTTTTCCACTCTGATTAAGGTATCTCCAAAACATGCATTCTGAACGCAGCAACCGCTTCTTCAGGTGTCGAAAAACGTTGACCTCTCAGTTTGTTTTTTACGTACGGGAATAAAAAGAAGTCATTTAGTGACAAGTCAGGACTATACGACGGATGACTCATCAAATTGATGTTTTGAGTGCTCAAAACTGCAATTGTTTGAGCCGATGTGTGAGAGCTCGCATTGTCATGGTAAAGAGTGATCGGCGGTTGGTTTTCCTCATTTCTTGGAAGACAACTGGCAAACAAATGATTTTGTACCACTCAGAATTGACTGTTTTGAGTTGTTTTAGTGATACGGTTGCGACATGTCCAGTTTTTCCGCAAAAACAGGCGATCATTTGCTTGGAAGTGCTTCGTGCGCGAACAACTTTTGTTGGATTCGGCTCATCTTGAAACACCCATACAGTCGACTGCTGTTTACTTTCGGACGCATCCGCATAAATCCACGATTCATCACCTGTCACTATGTCATAAACGTGTTTTGAAGCACCGCGATCGTAATTTTTGAGCTTTTCTTTCGACCAGTCGACACGAGCCTTTTTTTAACGATTGACAAATTGTGTGGGATCACACGCGAACAAATTTTTTTGATATTCAAATGTTTATGCAATATTGAATATATGCTGGTCCCACTAATGTGTAAGGTTGACTCAATCTCACGATAGGCCACATGACGATCTTGCAATATCAGTTCGCGCACAGCATCAATGGTTTCCGGAACAACAACTGTTTCCGGACGACCTTCACGAAATTCGTCTTGGAGTGAACTACGACCTCGATTGAATTCACCATACCATCGATAAACAGTGGTCCTTGATGGAGTTTCATCGCCAAAAATTCAATTAAGTTCATCTATGCACTCTTGCTGACTTAATCCACGTCGAAAGTTGTAAAAAATAATCGCACGAAAATGTTCACGATTTAATTCCATTTTTTGGCCGAGATGAATCCTTTATGTTACTATAAACAACACATAGCGCTCATATGTCAAAACGCTCTAAGTACGT
Source organism: Octodonta nipae (assembly GCA_034190945.1). Classification (NCBI taxonomy): domain Eukaryota; kingdom Metazoa; phylum Arthropoda; class Insecta; order Coleoptera; family Chrysomelidae; genus Octodonta; species Octodonta nipae. Next base: position 29,112,409 of record CM067224.1, read on the forward strand.
ATAACCTCAAAAATGTCAAACTTTACGATAGAGCTGACAGTTGTCAGATTGCAACACTAGGGTTGTCCAATCCCGAAATATAAAAGGCAGCTCTCGTATAAAACGTTGTAAAATTAAATTAAAATTATGAGGTTTTTGGTCAACCCTATATCTTCAATGAATTCGACGCTATAATTTGAATAACCATAACTACATTTATTTAATAATTTCGCTAAATTTTGCCGTATAAAGGCATTTTACTTTTAGGCAAGTTTAATATTTTTGACAAACCTCGTATAAAATGAGAAAAGCGAGACATAATAATTTCATTTTAGGTTTCAGAGGTTGCTAAACTTTTTATAAAGAATTTTTCCGTGACATAAAGTTTTTGATATACTTTTAAGTTGACGGGCCGATGCCGGGTGAATCCACCCGGCACTTATGAAGCGACGCTCTGTGTTTGCTTTGCTAAAACCAACCCTTTGCAAGACTAAGCCCTTCCCCAAACGACAGCTCTAGATCAGCCAATGACTGTGGTCATGTGGAAAACAAGAAAATGTGATAATGGAGTCTTACTATACCTACTAGAATTTCATAAAAATTTGTGCTCAGTTACGGAGAGTGTAATTTCGAGAATAGAAAAATCGGTATTTTAAATACTGTAAAAAAAATTATATTCCCTTCTCGCAACTTCATTTCTTTATCGCCACGAACATCAATTTCCTGTTGGCGACAACAATAAAAGTATTTATTATGAAAACTCACACCTGCGTTCATATAAATATAAAAATGTACTCAATGCTATTACTACTTTCAAAGTTTTATTTTTAGTGTGATCATAAAGTGGGTATTAAAAAGTATTAAATCGTAAAACTACTGCATATAAATATATGGAAAACTACTACTGATATAATGAACTGTAAAGTCCTTTTTGATATTCGCTTAAATTTAAAATAACAAATCCATTACAACTTTTAAAAATTCTAGTTGGTTTTTTAATTCCTATTAATATATTGACTGTGATACAGGAATAAAAAATAATAGTCCAAAAACTACATATGAAATATATTATTGTATACCAATATTTATACAGAATGGGAATTTTTTGAAAATGCATAAAACAATAGTTTTAGAATTGTATGGCATTATGTATATTGGGTGCAATGCTTCTATCCCGCATGACTAGTTTTGACATATTTTAGAATGAATTAAATAACGTGACACTATATTGAAATTATTATTATAGAAACAGCCACTTATCATAGTAAGTTTACAATTTGGAGACATTTGGCAGCCTGGCAGTATCCAAATCGATCAATGAAAACCCGATTTTAATATCTCCAAAGGAAAATTTTAAAGGGCCAAATCGGGCGATGGCGGTGGCTATTTAATTAGCCCTCTTCAACAAATCCATTACTCTGGAAATATTTCATTTAAGTTCTAACGCCTGTTAACTCCATAATGTGACTGAGAGCCATCTTGCTGATACCTAAAGTGTTCTGAAATTAATGCAGGATTTACTTTGTACGAAAATAAAATAATTATTGACGGAAAAATTTAATCCCGTAGAAATTGCAAATAATAATCTGTGTTCAAATTTTCTGTAAGAAAGAAGGGGCCTATGATGTGTCCTCTAATTATACCCACCCAAATGTTTCCTGAATCTAGTGAGAACTTTCATTAGCCCAGTAACGCCGCGCCGCTTACAAATGTGAACAAATCAAAATAATTTGTTGCATTTAACTTTAACAGGTGACTAAAATTTTCATAATATATCAAAACGATATTTTCATGGCAGATATATATATATATATATATATATATATATATATATATATATATTTATATTTATATAGTTGGATGCAGTTTACAATTCTGATTAACATTAATTATACAAATTTTTTATATTTATAAAAATTTACGTATTTTACTTTTAAGTAAAATTTCGTTTTTGATATTGTATTGTTCTTAACAATACTGTTAAAAGAATTGTATATACAGACAAATTGAGAACATACAACATTTTAGAGTTCTTAACATTTATTTTTATACAATTTTATCCTATTTTCAGTTAAATTCATCTAAGAAATGGAATATGCCGGTATTTCATTCATTTAATAATCGCTTGATGCACCAGCAACACATTCTCGCATATTAACATAATTTTTCGATTTTCTCACGCCTCACGTCATTGAATTCTCCATAATTGAAATCGACTTGAACTATCCTAATCAATTAAGCCATTTTCAAGTAATCGCTGAACCCACATAAATAACATATTATCATATACAGAATATTTTCGTTTTTTTAATCGGTTAAATAATAACAATAATATAATATTTACGGACCATTCTTATACAATAATTTATATTTAACAAAGAACCGAGTTCAACTGGTTTAAAATAAAAACCGTGCGCAATCAATAACTATTTACTATAATAATTTTTCATATGATTTAAGGTACATTTCTATTGATTATTTTTTTAACTTTTTTGTTTGTTTTATTATTTGGCCCACTTTCTATAAGTGTAACTCTAATTCACCCTATATTGCAACCACCCTGTATATGTTTCTGTATATTGGTCACACATTATAATTCAACTCTACACGATGTTGCAAACGCCCTATATAAGTATTAATACTCTCCACCCTATTGACCTATATACCTGTTATATCACACTTTCAAAATTTCTCTTTTTAAAAAGATTTTATTTATAGTTGCACAATACTTTTAATAAAAATAATAACTTGAAAATAACAATGTAAATAATAAAACTTTATATAACAATTAAAAAGACAAAATGAGTGTTAAACTAAACTAGACAAATCTGTAAGTAATAATGAATAATGAAACAAGGCAAATGAACAATTTATAACATAACAATGCTGACTAAGCTGTCGCAGCGTTTGCTGTTCTCACGGATGTACGTCGTCGAAGGTAACCTGAGACGACACGTGGATGCTGACTCAGCTTGGGAACTGTTGCTAGATGGTTTCACATAAGTCGATGGAATAACTTATATAACAACTCCCATCCACATAAAAAAGTTGATGCTACAGCATCGACTTTTAAGGGAGGTCCTGCAATTCCATATCCTCGATAGGACTAAGGAGGCTATGGAGTTTTACCCTAGGCTTGATGGTTGATGGACCTGGTGGTGGTGCTGGATCGGCAGAAGGGCTGATTGTTGGAGGCTTCTGGAATTTCTTCCTGATGATGCCGATGGAAAGGAGGGCAACCACAATTGCGGTTGTTGCCATTGTGATGATCGTAAACCAGGAGGTGTGTTTCTCCAAGAATGGTTGGTCGAGGAGCTTTTCCAATTCCCTGAAGTATTGGCTAAGCTTATGGTTAGCGATATTCAGGTCTCTGGCATCCAATTCCTGTAGTCTCATGGGTTTCAACTTTGGAAGTTGACTGATGGTTGGCAGGTTGTCGCAACAGTTGTAGGGGATGTTGACTGAGTAACTCTTAAGTGTGATGTTGTCAACGTTGTTGGTGGTCCTTCTGGCATGGACCCTGGTGTTACCGATGAAGGCATTGCAACTGGGTTGGATGGTCAATAGAGAATTTGTCGATATGGATTGGGTAACGACATCTTCTCCCTTGCACTTGATGTTGATGGGCAACTGTCCGGAAATCGAGATTAACCAAAGGTTCAGATCAATCTCTTGAATATTATACTCTTCGGTATATAATATTAAAGGCTTGCAAGTTAAAGGAAGGGCTGCTGGCTGTCTAAGAAGTTGGGCTTCGCAGAGGGCTTCTTTTTCTATGGTGTGTGGAATAACTTTGGAACAGATCTTATGTTCTTTAGATAATGGCTTACAGTCACTTAGGTCTTCGACAGATGCGTACAATAGCGAATCGTCATCTCTCGCGATATATTTTAATTTTGTTGGAAGAATATGGTGAAATCCAAAACTGGGATAGGATACAAGCGGTACAGTGTATAGGTTTCAGGATTGACTAAGGGGATTTTTAGTACAAAAACAATTTTAGTATTGATTTGAAAAGCTTCCAATTCTATTAGATCGATGTATCGAGCAACATTTGAACTATAGGTTGGAAGTGGTAAGTTATTTTCATGAAGTGACTTCATGGAAGAAAACGCCTATAGTATTGTTAACAGGCGTAATGGAGTACTGTTGAAGGTTCACGACTGAAAACAGTCCACAGAATCTGAAAAAAGGGATTTATTCAAAATAGGGTTTTAGTCTGTCAAAGTTAACTTTAGTTATTTGGTTTGTTTGTAAATTTATGACGGTGACAGAGTTTTTTCGTATTGCGGTAATTTCGAAGGGGCCGTTGAATTTGTTTTCGGCTTTGTTTTTGATTTGGGACTCTTTTACGGAGACTTTGTCGCCTACTTTGTAATCGGGTTGTTTAGTAGAAACGTGTTGGTCAAATCGCACTTTAGATTTTTCTTTCTGTCTTTCGGTTTTAGCACGGGCGAGTCTGTAATAATAGTCCATTCTGTTATTTAGGTCTCTTACGTATTTCGAAATAAGTTTTTCCTGGTTGTAAAGGGTTTCTGGAGGCCTACACTAGAAGTGTGCCCAAATATGAGTTCATAGGGCGTGAAACCGGTGGTTTTATTTTTTGTGTTATTATAACAGATGATGGCATAAGGGAGGACGTTAAATGGATGTTCGGTTGGATGTTCCGCTGTATTTGCCCTTATCATTTCTGCTAAGGTCGCGTGAAATCTTTCAATAGAACCGTTTGACTCGGGATGTTGAACGCTGGAGAATGTCAGTTTTATGTCGTATAGTTGGCATAAATCTCGCATTAAAGTGTTGTCAAATTCACGTCCATAGTCACAATGGATGCGAAGCGGAGTCCCGTAATGTTGAAAGAAAATCAGAAGGGTGTTTACGACAGTTGAAGCTGTTTTGTCGTTAATGGGGTAGGCTTGCGTAAATTTCGTGAGTTCGTCCCTAATAGTGAGTGCATGATTTCTAGATGGGTATTCAAAGATGTCAATGTTAATACGTTCGAAAGGAGTCTTGGGTGTTTCCGTAATAACAAAAGGTGCACTTAAGTTTTTCCTACAGAACTTTACCTTTTGGCAAGTTTCACAGGATTTGATAAATTGTTCTACAGTTTTAATTAAGCCGGTCCAATTGTATTTTTCCCTAATACGTCTGATGGTTTCGTTAATGCCACGATGGAGGTTGTTTTTACCAGAGTGGTATTGTTGTATTATTATAGGAATTTCGTCTTTGGTAGGAGTTGTAACAATATTTTGGCAGATTTTGAGTTTGATTTCTTTGTCGGAGAGAATGAAAGATAAAATTTCAAGAATGGGAAGTTCTATGTTATTTTCTATGCAGTATGTTTCGGACTCGTTGAATTGGTGTTGGTTGGTATAAATAATTTTGAAAAGATGTGAGACGACAGTTTCAGGGTCATAGGGCAACGGTACAACTAAGTATTTTCTATGCCTGACAGATTTACTGGCCATGATGTTAAGAGTGTCATTACTGAAATTAGGTTCTTCTTCGAAAAAGTCATCAATAATTTTGTCGTGTAAGTCGTTAGTTTTGTTTTGCCAAAAGAATGTAACTATGCGTTTGTGGGACTTGTCTAAAAGTTGAGAATTGGATATTTCAATTTTAGAATAATCGATTATTGACTCAGTTTTGTAGAGTTGAACAAATCGATTAAACTCAGCGATAATTCTTTCGTCATGTTCGTCGTCATTGTCAGAGTTTTCAGGTTGTTCGGAGTCAGTTTCGTTGTTAGCGAAAATTTTGATTTTGGAAAGGAAATCAGCACATTGCTTGAAATGGTTGATTTTGATGCGAGAAAGAGCATCTGCGTTTTGGTTTACCTCGCCGGGCTTGTACTCAATCTTATAATTGTATTCCTCTAGCTTAAGGCGCCATCTGGCTAGACGACTGCCAGGATCTTTGATGGAAAAGAGCCAAGTAAGCGGACGGTGGTCACACAAGAGTGTAAACCTTCTCCCAAAAAGATACGGTCTGTAGTGCTTAACAGCCCAAACTATGGCCAACAATTCTCGTTCGATGGTGGAATATCTTGTCTCTGCAGCACAGAGGGTGCGAGAAGCGTATGCAACAGGGAGATCTTTTCCCACAGGGCCTTGAGAAAGAACCGCTCCAATAGCAAAAGCACTAGCATCAGTAGTGAGCAGGAAGGGTTCTTCAAAGTTTGCAATCTGCATCAAAGATGAACTTGACGTCTTTTTGGAGTAGTTTTGTCAGAGGTTTAGAGATCTTCGCAAAATTTGGTATGAAGCGTCTGTAATACCCAGCGAGACCAAGAAAAGATTTGATGTCTTTCGGAGTTTGGGGTTGCGGAAAGTTCTGAATACATTCAACCTTTGAAGGGTTTGGTTTTACACCTTCTTGTGTGATAAGATGGCCAAGATAAGCCACTTCTTTACGAAGAATCAGGTTGAATTTTTAGGTTAGACTTCCGAAGTCGTTTAAAAACTTCTGTCAACCGGGAAATATGTTCATGGATGGTCGGAGAGTAGACGATGATATCATCCATGTAGACGAGACAACGTTCATTCTGTATACCCAGGAGAATATTGTCCATGACCCTCTGAAAAGTAGAAGGTGCATTTTTTAAACCAAATGGCATACGAACGAATTCGTAATGACCATTTTCGACAGAAAAGCCAGTCTTAGGAATATCTTCCTCTTGGATTTCCAACTGGTGGAACCCGGAAGCGAGATCCAGTGTCGAAAAATATTGACACTTTCCAAGTTGGTCGAGAAGATCAGAGATATTTGGCAGAGGATATTTATCATCTACAGTCAATTCATTTAATTTCCTGTAATCGATAACTACTCGCCACTTTTGTTTACCAGAAGCATCGAGCTTCTTGGGGACGACCCATACAGGGGAAGACCAAGGAGATGAGTGCCTAATGATACCTTTTTCGAGCATTTTTCCAATTTGGGTTTTCACTTCCTCTTTATGAACTTGAGGATATCTGTATGATTTAGTGAAAACGGGCTTTGCGTTATTCGTATCAATCGAATGTTTAACCTCGTTAGTGAAAGTCAAGACGTCACCTTCAAGATAGAAAATGTCTTGAAATTCCAAACAAAGATCAGTGATTTGTTCGCGTTCTTCGTCATTTAGATGTTCAGTTCTAATTTGTTGTCTAATAGTCGAGTTTCTGTCTATGTATTGGGATTCATGATAATCGTCTGTATTGAAATTCAGAAGAGGGTGAGTTTTGTCAAGTGGTTCCAGTTTTAAATCAGAAAAAGTTACTGTTTTGGGCATCGCGTTAGCGTTTATTATAGACGTTAGAAATTCACCATTTGCGTTAATATGAACGAGTGCGTTTGGAAGTCGTACTCTGTCAATTTCTTGAGTTGGTAAGATGGCGTCGATGTTAAAAAGATCGCATTTAAGTTTAAAGATCTTTTCTGTGCGTGCCTCAATGGTTATTTTGTTTTGTGTAGGTGTTTGTGAAGTAATATTAGGCTTAACGTTGAGTGTGTCGGGAACATCAGTCAAGGGTTGATCGTTATCGGGAACTTTGTGTAAAGGGATGGTTTTAAAATTTGTTATCAGCTGTTTAGATTTTAAGTCAACTATGCATTCATAATGTTCAAGAAAATCTAAACCTAGTATGCCGTCAAACTCAATGTCCAAATCGTATATAAAAACTTTATGTGGGTTACGTGGGGCGAATGGGATTAAAGTAGATTGTGAAATAGGGATTTTTTCATGGGTAATTCCTTGAATCGTTACCCTTTCAGGAGATCTTTGGGTGAAATTCTTTACGGTATTTTCTTTGAAGATAGAGATACCAGCTCCGGTATCAATAAGTAGTTTAAATTTAGAAGAAGCGTCTAGAATGTAATAAAGATTTTTAGAGTTCACAGTAAGAAGTGGGCTTAAAGAAATAGTTGCTCCGGGAAGTTCAAATCTGGGTTCAGATCGTCGAGATTCAGGTTTTGAATCTGGGTTTCGATTTCGCACAACGTTGTTGTCGAATCGGGAGGTTGGTCTAGGCTCGGAAGCGCTAGAAAATCCTGATAATCGTGACGATTAAAAGGCTCGACGGGGGTATCTTCAAAAGTTTCTTCGAAGCCTGAATAATTTTGACTATAATCCTCGTAGTCATAAGTATTGTAATTATCGGTATAATAATCCGAATATTGTGAGTAACCATCGTTTGGTTGTTGATTGAAATGATGTGTCCTTTCAGGACGGTTATTCGGGTTATTCTGTATAACCGAAGGACGAGAATAATTTGGGTTCATTTGAGACCTAAAAGGGGGTCTCTGGAAGTTTTGTGGACGAAACTGTTGTCCTTGTTGAACAGGGGGATTGTTTGTAGGGAAATTTGGCCTTGTTTGTTGATTAGGCCCAACAGGATTTGGTCTATAGTTTGGATTAAACGTTTGAGAACTATTTTGTGTTTTCAAACGGCAATTTGCGGCTATGTGGCCTAATCGACCACAATGAAGACACTTAAGAGGTTGTGTCGGCTTTCGTGCTTGGAAGTTGGGTTTGAGAGAAACAGATTTGTTCGTTTTTTGGTCCTCGAAATAAGAAAGTTGAAGCTCTCTCCTAATCCGGAAGTGTGCTTCTAGAAGATCTTTTGGATTACTTGCACGAATTACTTGTCCTAACCGGGGTTCTAATCCCGTAAGAAGGGTATTCATGACCATAGTATCCACTAGAGTGGTCTGGGCGTCTTTTGGTTCTGGACTAAGCCCAGCCGTTTTGTGGATGCAGGAGTGCATTTTCGCACTCAATACCTGGAGTCGATTGTAAAATGTTAATGGGGACTCGTTGGCAAGTTGTTTCAGACGTTGTAAGTCGTGAATAAGGGAAGAGAGATCACGAGAATCTCCGAAATGCAATGTCAGTAGTTGTTTGATTTCAAGGTATGATCCGGGATTCCTTGAATTTGTCAACTGCGCCGCTTTCCCTTTGAGTTTATTCTTGATGTGGATCACTAATAAATACTTTTGATCCGCCGTGGACATGTTATAAGCGCAATTACACGCGTCTATAAAGGTTCCCAAGGAAATTTGGTCGCCTTCAAATTCGGGTATAACGGAAAATATTTCCGTTAACCGATATCTCTCGGTTTCGGTGTTAACCGGAGATGGTGATGCTTGTGCCATTTTTATATGTATCGATATAAAAGAATTGGAACAAGAGAATAAAGTGTATAAAATAGAATATTAAATGGTATAGAAAATTAATATACTGTAGAATACGTTAATTGGGATAAACGATTGTTTGAATGATAGAACAGTATGGTATGAAATGTAAAGCAATTAAAAACGATAGATGAAAATATCAACTCAAATAAATCAATTATTCAGATAATAAATCAATAAAATAAGTAAATCAGATATATAAAATGGCAATAAAAGTAATAAAATAAATATATCAAATAAATCAAGTAATGAAATAGATCAATATTTCATTCAAATCAAATATATAAAAATCAAATAATAAAATCATTAAAAATCAATGAAATCAAATGTATTAAATCAAATTATTAAAAATCAATGCTCAATCAAATAATATTTACTTAAAACGAATGACGATTCACCATTACTTACATCAACAGGAACATTGAAAGCGCCGTGTTCTACGTTTGATTGCAGTGAGGACTTCTTCCAGGTTCGTTGTTCCGTTGAGGGATAGGAATCCGCCGCTACCAGTTAGAGTACTCGTGTTCTAGTAACGTTAGACGGATCCTACTGACTGCGCCAATTTGTTATATCACACTTTCAAAATTTCTCTTTTTAAAAAAGATTTTATTTATAGTTGCACAATACTTTTAATAAAAATAATAACTTGAAAATAACAATGAAAATAATAAAACTTTATATAACAATTAAAAAGACAAAATGAGTGTTAAACTAAACTAGACAAATCTATAAGTAATAATGAATAATGAAACAAGGCAAATGAACAATTTATAACATAATAATGCTGACTAAGCTGTCGCAGCGTTTGCTGTTCTCACGGATGTACGTCGTCGAAGGTAACCTGAGACGACACGTGGATGCTGACTCAGCTTGGGAACTGTTGCTAGATGGTTTCACATAAGTCGATGGAATAACTTATATAACATACCTATAATTTTACTTCGCCCAATATGCCAAGTATAAGCAACTACTTCTGTTCCACACTACATAAGATTGTTTAACCATCCTGTATAACTATAATTCTAATTTTTAACATTTTTTTGAACCCTCCGCTCTATAACTCGAATATCCTTGCTGCATATGCTCATTTAACCATTAAGTTTTTTATCCACTCTGTTAACTATAGTTTTACTTCACTGTTATTTCAACCACCTTGTATACGCAATTACTTATGGGCCACCTAATACAACATTTTTTCAAGCACCCTGTATAACTTAATTCTATTTCACATTATATTTCAACCATCCTATATATGGAACTACTTATGTACACACCCAATATCACATTTATTTGTAAGATTTTTTGAATCCACCTTTCTAACTGTAATTTTACTTTACCCAATATTTCAACTGCGCACATTGCTTGCCGCTTGAATTTCGATGCACGACACACCTACCACCGTATACCATAAAGAAAACATCGCTCCCCTAAAAAATTTTCTTTTCATGGCATATTTAAGCTAGATATTTATAATGAAAATTTGATATTTACATCCATGTTTATCGTATTTTTGCAAATGTTTTTACGATTTTCGGACAAACGGTATGTTTTACGTTATAAATCATAATACGGAATCAAGCTGGAACATCTCTTTGTGGAATGCAATTTATAATATTCAAAGTGGTTGAGCCATTTTAGAGAAAACAGTGTAGATTTAATGAAATTCACTGAAATGTAGTCCCTCAATAACTGTTTTTTATGATTTTCTGGAAAACCTTAAATGTCACGTTATAGAACATTATATCGTACCTTTCTGTAATATTCCTTAATAGAATGCCGTTTAAATCATCAAAATTGATCAAGTCGTTTTTGAATAATCACTGCGCATACATAAAAAAACATGACGACGTTTTGATAACCTCCTCCTTTTTGGAAGTCGGTTAGAAAGAGCTCATATATTTTACGTGATACATAATTTCTCTGAGATAAAACAGGTGTTGAACGATAAATTTTTAATGACTATGTTTTATGATTTCTCTACCCCGAACACACAAAGGCACTTCTGTGCAAATGCATTTTATTGGTTGGGGTTTTGATAAGCAGGATTTAAAAATCTGCAAGGACATGTTTTAGCTCTATTCTAAAAGGATTTCATTTACGAAAGCAGTCACTTGTTCTGAAGAAGTCCTGAATTCATCTCATTAATCAGAGCTCTGAAGAAGTTCTGAATTCATCTCATTAATCAGAGCTCCTGGAGCTTTGCCACTGTGCTCTAATTGAATGCATTTGCAAATTGTCAGTATTTGCATAAAGTGGCAGTAGGACAAGGTTTAAAATTACCAAAACTGTTCTACCTTACTTAGATTACATTTCTAATATACAGAAAAAAATTTATTGACCTTACTCAAACACCATTTGATAAAAACAATAACTACTAATTATAAGGTGTTCTCTTGATTTATGAATCCCAATAGGGGAGGTTTTTTTACTGTTGTTTTTCATTTCGAATCTACTACTATTTTTTGTCTGAAAGGCCTTCATTAGTAAAGTATTTCATTATCTATATATAAATAAGCAAAGGCAAGTCAGTTTAGTAATATTTTTGTCTCTGTCCATTAACAGATTTTCTTTATTTCATTTTTATTGTTGACCTTTAGTCTGGAAAACTAAAATTTAGTTATAATATGGGTTCATCCATAAAATAAAATAAAATGAAATAAAAAATCCGTTGTTTACATCCATTACCAATGCCCAACACATAATAGTAACAGTGCTGCCAGATGGCTTGGAAAAGAATTGTAAGATGAATTCTTGACTCAAATGTGAATGACAAAATAAATTAAAACTAAAACTAACAAATTTTTACTTTTCCCTAAAATTATTCTACATCAACATGCTATTGGGATCGACCCACGAATATTTGTATTCCATAATAATCGCCATTTATTGTGCACTCGCAACTTTCCAACTTTCATTGCATTTTATGTAAGGTTTGTACATTAAAATCAGAATTATGTTGCAACTGACTAATTTAATTCTGATAATATTTTATTAATGTTACCATTATACTTTTAATTTAAATTAATTTTGTTTCTACCGAATAGGTTTCATAGAATTTTAGTAAGATTACAAAATCGTGAAATTATGCAAGGTTCAAGATAAATGTTTGATCTAGTAGCCCTATTAGTTGACTTATGGTTATTGGTGTTGAAGAGTTCTGGGTGTTTGTTAAAACATCTGAGCACATCCTCGTTTCTTATTTTCGCATTCCATGGTATCTTAAGTATTCTGTGGTACATTCAAAATTCGAAAGCTTCCAAATTTTTTATAGCACTTACTTTTAGTGTCCAACTCTCCACACCGTATAGGCACCGACCAGACGTCCCATTCCCCAAATCTCAACCTAAGATGATAATTTTGTCTGCTTGGTATTAATATCAAGTCCCAAATTTTGACAGCATTCTTCTGTTACAACAACCAACTGTGTCATTGGCATACCGTATGTTATTTATCCAGACTCCTTTGACTCTAATTCCAATTTCCTTGTCCTGTAGCGACTCCTGAAAGATGGCCTCTTAGTATTTACTGGACAAGAACGGCGGTAGTATACACCCCTATCTTACTCCTTTACGAATACAGATTTGGTTGGTTAGGTCATTCGCTAATCTATATTTTCGATACAAATCAGGAATAAATAATGATGACTTACTATGTGTTTTTCATTTAAATTACTAAAATTATATCGAATTTCAAGATATGTGGTTTAAGGTTTATTAATATGTACTGATGTACTGTAATTATTTGTAATCTAATAGTATTGCACCTACATACTAACATTTGAATTGGTTTTTTACATTTTCTTCTTACGAGTTAAAATAGTAACTGTGCAATGTCTGAATAAAGATTCGAATTTCATACACTTTAAAACTACTGGATTTTTTCAGTCTGAAATAACAAAATATTTTTGGAAAAAATGAATATGTTTAATATTATTTAATTATTTAATATGATGTTAAGTTATTTAAATTTTTGTATTATTTTTAGGTAGGCAATCTACCAGTCAGTTACTGCTTTCTCTCCAACTATTTTATGTTATATAAATATATAATTTATTCTAAAGTTCATGGTCCTATTCCTGCAAATTCCTGATTTTTCATACAAGATGAATAACGTGTACCTAAAATAAACAGCTTATTAACATTTTAAAGATGTGTAAAATATAAAGAAATTCAAAGCATGTACCAATGTAGACTTGTTAGGAATAACACCACATATACTTAAAAATGCTGTACATTTCCAAACATTTCCGTCGCACAATTGTAAAATTTAAGATTAAAGTGTTTTACAATATTATGTAACGTAAGTGACGTAACTACGAAAATTTATTTTGGTAATATACAGAGTAGCACAAGAAAATTGTAAAGATCGTATAATACTAAAGTTCCTTTCAAATTGGAAGAGTTTGAAAATTTGATCGTCAGAATGTTAGGTGAGGCTCCTAAGTGAGATTTTGTGTAAGATCGTGCCTTGTGATCAATAAATTGAGATATTTTAGTGATCCCATTAAAATCGGTCGGCTCGCGTTCGGGTGCACGGTGAACTCTCTAAATCTTACGAAGCGATAAGTGATGTTCAACAAGGTTCAGTACCCGGGCCTTTGCTGTTTAACATGTTTGTCGCTGACCTGGCTGGCTGATTTTTCGGGAATCCATTAGCCACAGATAACGAGCTAACTTATGATATTTTTAAGTTAGTACAGTGGTGCAGTAAGTAATTGGTGTCTTCATTTGAACTCCGATAAGTGTTCGGTATTGCGCATTAGTTACAACAACCCAAACAATCATTATTTTATTAATAACACTCGAATGGTTCCGATCTTGGATTAATTATTTCTAACAATTTGGAATGGTCTGCTCCTATTTTTGAAGTAGCAAAAACTCTGTGGCATACATATTTTTTTGGTTTTTAAAAATGTGTTCCTACTTTGCTAAGTAAAATGTATATATAAATGTTACATAACGTCCATCACTTGAATTCGCACTTCCCAAATGGAATCCATATTTTGCTAAATGAGCACAATGAGCATATCTGGGCTAAAGAAAACCCTTTCCAGGTAGAACAAAGACGACCCCAGATAAAATTTGCTTTTAATGTACTTTAATTTCTTAAGTTTTTAGTAAGTACCTACTTATTTAGTTTTTTCGTTATATCTGATATACCTAATAAAAAAATTGTTCAATGTTTTTTGGAATAGTTATTAACAAATCAATCTATTTCATGGCTACCTACGTTAAAAGTGAAAATAAAAATGTCCGATTTTTTGAGGTCATAGCCAACTATGGTTTCTATTCAAAAAAAAAATTTGTGTCATATCTCGAAAACGAGAGCTGTCACGTAAACGAGGACATGACAATCATATTCGGGATACAATTCCCTTCAATTTTGATTATTTACACTTTTTTGTAAAATCAAAAACAAAGGAGCTAGAAGGAATTTGACTAAATCGACAGAATTTCGTTTTTTCAAAATATCTAGTAAGTCATGACTTTTTACAAAAATCCGAAAGCTTCATTAAATTGGGTCAGTAAAACTGCAAATCTTTCTCAATTTAACCATTGCTCTATCTCCGCTAGTTTCCGAGATCCGCATACTGATTATCAAAAAAAAAAACTCACCCTGTAGAGAATAAAAGTTTACACTATTCAAATCAAGGAAGCCATTTCAAACGATAATCTGACGTTATGGAAAATTAACTCTACTCACCACTACGGAATATTCGTAGGATACAGTATTGTTTAAATTAGCCAAATAAGTTAAAATTGAGCATATCCACCTCATTTAAGGTCCGTCCAAAAAGTCATAATTCATAGCTGTTATAATTATGAGAAAAGCGTACAATTTTCAAGAGACAAACATAGAAGGTTCTATGATATTTTTCACCTTAACTGATCAATGCGAGAGATTTACCTCTCACCTTTTTTTATATGATAATATATAATAAAATATTCCTAAAATTGTCTTGGTGAAACGTAACAAAATCGTAAATAACGAATGTTCCGGATTTTGGGAGAGGGTATACATTGTCGATTATTCCAATAGCAAGGTGCATTAGGAATTACGTCGTAAAATATTTTTTTAGTGTAAGAGAATTATGGATATGTCAGTTTCTTTCGGTTTATAACTACTTATAGGTAAATTGAATTTATAAAATTTCTTGCAAATGTAATAATCTTTATATTGGAGAAATCTCTGGGGCTTTAAACATGGAAATAAATGGACCCAAATTACATAAAACAAAGAAAATCCAAAAGCTCCAAAATTTGTTATCAACTATATTATCCAAACAACACTTAACAACACGAAAACTAACAGAATATGCTTTAATTCTATTAAATGAAAGCTGTTGTATCGCTCCTACTTCCATAGAGTCCTTGCTAGTTGGTCATAATAATGAATAAATTACTAATGGTCATGTTCTTTTGAGCAAGCTCATATCGGTATAGTTCATACAGTTTTTCTTAATCTGAGAACAGAAACATATTTCAACTTGTTTCAAATTGGAAGAATTGAAAGAAGTTTAGATAATTAGAATTTTCTTGGGCTACCTTGGATAGTACACTTAGTATTGTCAAACATTTAAACTTTCAAATTTTACATATTCTATATTTTCATAAAGTTTCTTTGTTGCCATTGGCAATGGGGTCTGAGCTAGACCACGACGCTTTTGGAATTGTTGAAATATACAGTATTTTCCATAAGTATGCTGTTATTTCCAAGACACGGCAAACATAAAATAAATGTTTTGGATGAAGATCTCATTAAAGATCAGTACTTTAAATTTCAGTATACGAAATACCTGAAGCGATGAAATAGAAGAAATCATTTTTGAATACTATGCAACTTTTGAACATAAACTGCTCTCATACTTATATATATTTTATTCGATAATGCTCCCAACTAACTGACCTAATATTCTCAGTAACCGGAATAAACGGTATAAAATTACTAAGACAACATTTTACCACAATTACAAATTTCCCCACAAACGTAAAATATCGTTATTCTGTTTAGCAAATAACATTAGTCTTGTTAAAATGCTTGAAAAGTCGCTTTAGAGTTTGTATCAAATTACGGCGTCCTGGATGAATAAGGGAATTCAAACGTTCATTTATTCACAGATTTATCCCAACACAATTCCACCAACAAAGGAATACATAAAGTCCTTTAAGGACTCTCGTTTCTATGGGGAAAAATCTTACACAAGGCCGATGAAGATTATACGGAGAGCGGTTACTGTCGGGATTAGCGAACATCCATTGTGTCTGTATTTCATTACTCCTTTGTGTAGAGATATAATGAGCGGGTGATTTTTGGGCACTTACCTTTCGTAAGGCCATTCAAACACTAATAATTCCGACATTTTCTACGTTTTAAATGTTTTTAATGAATTTGAGGACACGTCGTTTAAGAAAAATTTTGTTAACATTGTACAGTAATATTCCGATGGAATTTTATGTAATCGTTACAACCAGTATGAATGCTTTCTACGCAATATGCCTTCCTTAACTACATTAATTTACAATTTTAATATGCACCTATATATTGAAAACATTGCTATTTATTAAGCAAAATATTGAGAATTACCCTGCGAATTCCAATTTTCATTCCTATTCTACATGAGGTGCCAACAATCTTTGTCTAGAGAGTCACAATACAAGGAAATACAAAAGATTACCCATGTAGATAGGAAAAAAACTTTTCAAAAAGTTACCACTAAATGTAAATTATGTGTTAAAGACCTACTATTAAAAAAATGTTATTATTCAATAAATGAATTTATGGAAGACATATTAGATTCTGTACCATCATAGATACAATATAGAGATAACTATAGCATGTAATAATCTTTAAAATATTTTAATCTGTAAAATTATACTTTTTAATGTATTGACGTGTACATCCATTCTGTGGCTACGTATTGAATAAATCTATTTTATTTTTATTTTTATAGACTTATCAAATCACAAATGTCACCCCCTCTGCAAAAAACATCATCTCTTAACACTTCCCTTGATATTTACTAGTATGTGGCATGTTTAAATTTAATTAAGCTACACAAATTACTCTAAACATATTTTTCCCACAAATGTTTTGGCTATATTGTCCCCTGAAGGAGCATAAAAGTATGTAAAATCACCATTCTTCACCCACTCTCTCACGAAGTGATTAGTCGCACCCATATGTCTTGGTCTGTCAGAACCCATTGTAGATTTTTCAACTTCCAGCTTTGTACATTATGATTAACTTAATGTACTCATACTTGCAACACAAAATGGATCATTTTCATATGTTTTAACCTTAAAATTATTAGGTTCTCGTTAAAGCTTTTGTTTTATTTCTTTACAGATAAAGTTTTAAATTCGTCACCATTTAGCATATGTTGTTCGCTGTGCTTCCCTTCAAATTTATTTACTAAGTGTTTTGATATCACTAACTTTTTTTGCATTGCACATATATATGATTCCCCGAGTCTCTCAAATCTGCACGGATTTAAACTAATATTTTCATTTCATTTTTATCTACTACCTGTTCTGCTTCTATACGATTTACTTAAACTTGTTTTATATTATTTTCATTCTAATACCGCAAGTTCTTTGGTGTTAAATCTTAAGATAACACCTGATGGTTTTTCATTTGGTAGGCATCTATACTTTCATCTCAAATTATATATGTCACTTAATTTGGCGATAAGATTAATAAACTTTTAAATCATAGGTTTAAAACAAACCATATAATGTATGTATTATTTCCCAATTTTTATATAATTTGCTAATAATCATCATATTGATAGTCCAAGATTCTATTTGTGCAGAAAGTAAACCTACGTACACAAAATTATGGCAACGTACATCTTAGGTACATTGTAGCAATAATGTCTTTCTGGAACATATGCATTAATAACAAAAGACCGTACTTTATCACGCTTTTTGGATTCTTATTCTTACCCAAACTTCTGGGAAAATTCAGTATCTCCAATAATTGTTGTATACACTGTCTCTTTTAAAATTATGCATACTTTCCACTACCTATATTTCCCCGCCCGTATTTTTATAGCCACTCTTAACAACACTGTTCATGCTATGCAAACAAAATACTTTGATGTCTATTGATTAAGTTTCCTGTGAAGTTTTACCACTAGCTTTTGGAGAAAGCTATGATTGACATTGAGTATCTCTATTAAAACTTGCAACACCAAAAATCTGACAAATAGGTTATGAGCACCTCAGAAAAATTCTTGTTCGGTATACCTTGTCTTAACTCCGTTGGTGTTTTCGCTCCAAAATCTTATAACTAAGTCCATTTAACACATCTGTGAGGCTTTATTCAGCGTTTTCGTTTGCCAGGCGACATCGCAGCTTGGCTGCCCTGTTGTCTAATTTAAATGATTTTTTACTTTACATTAAACTAAAGTCATCAATTAATCATTCAAATAATTTTGAATTGAGTTTGCGATTTGCGAACACTGTTTAGCACGCATTTTGCCACTGCTATCACTTTACTACATAAAACTAGTCTTATTTATAGGTATTTTTGTAATAAATGACATACTCGTATTTGTATGAAACATTACCACACACTAAATTAAGTAGAAGTATTTTAATTAAAAAACAAAAATTATGGCAGGATGAGGTCCTCAAACATAGATTGTAGTATGAAATATATCCCCCCCTCCCCCTTCTATTTTACTGACTTTCCTTTACCACTTTGAGCTTCCCGAACCTTGAACTAATTTTCCAGAAAGTGCACTCTCTTACAATACTAATTTGACTTTATATATAGAAAAATGACTAGCAAAGTAATTTGTAGAAAATCTACTCAAACTGATTAGCTAATCAACTAGCTACCACAACCAAAGAGGTGGCCTCGAATATAGCAGAATATCACCAAAAAAATCACAAATGTTATAATATAAAATAAGACATTACTATATGAATTATGACGAATCATTATAAATTTTTAATTACAACCTTCTTTATGTCTCAGATGAAGTAATATGTACCCTTGATAATCATTTATTTAGTCTATAAATTGGTATTGTGGGTAGGATGTGCTGATCATTGGGAACACTATTAGGTGAATATATTGATCTTAAGATCTGTTTTTGGCAACCACTTAAAAATAAAGAAACACAAATTTAGTCTAAAGAATTCTAGATTTTTCTTATATGTTTCCACCTTATTTTTATTCTTTCGAATGCACGAGGCCTTCTTGATGAAGTTCTAAAAATGCTAAAAATATATGTGGATTATCTTTGAATGTCTTCTTTAAACATTCACAAGCTATAATTGAAAACATCTTCTTTTGTTTTATTTTAATAATGTTCATAAACATTCCATTGTATACTCTGAGGCATTTATGAAAATGATTAAATTACCAATCAAAAGAAATAAGATTGTTTTGTGGTATTTAATAGATAGAGATTTTAAAATCAGTTAGCACCTTCTTTGATTCACAATTTTGTGTTCTTTGGATCAGATAAATATTTTATATTTTATTAATTAAATGGAATGTGTTACTATAAATACAGTTAAAAGAAGAAAAAACAAGTGCATCAAATAAATGATATAGAAACAAACTTCAAACCAATTTCTGGATTTAGTACCATGTTATTTATCAAATTTTAGCTGCAACAGAAAAATTAGATTCAATAGGAATTTAAATATTTCCATCTCTAATACCACAGCCACGAGATTCAAAGACAGCTTTGTTTTAATTAATTAGTACATCAAAAGAAGGCTTAAAATCTACAACGTGCATTAAAATATTCAAGGCTTAAAGAGTTTCCTTAGACTATTCTAATATTATGAGAAGTAAGCCACCGATTATTCTGCTTATAAAAACTGTATAAAATATTAATAAAACACATTAAAAGGAATGTTTTTAGTTTTCTAAAAGGATAAACATCAGGGTATCCAGAAACTGTCCTCTCAAACTAAGACTACACATAGCGGACATAATTTTGGCGATTTAAACTAAATTGCCTTAGTTCAAACTTGTTTACCCAACTACAGCATTTTAAATTTCAAGCTTCGTTAATTTTTGCCTTATAGCTTATGCAGTTTATAAAATATCTTGAGAATACTTGAAATATAGCTTACGCTGTACGGCCTAAATCATTGGGCATGATTTTGAGAATCTACAAAGAGATATTTTTCGGGAGCGCTTTGCGTCCTTAATTTAGTTGCGGTTTGCATCTGGTATTATTTTAACATACAACAAAAAATTTACGATTACTTATAAGAAAAAAATCCTAAAACTAACATAAAGATAAAGTTACATTACAATAATTAATGAAATTGATTTCCAACCCTTATATATGCGCCACTCTTTTTGCCATTAATGTCAGTACTCTTTGAAAGACCTCGGAAATATTTCGTTTCATTTGAAATACCTCTACTATTTTCTTTCTAAAAGCATCAACCGTATACCCTAGAGGTTTGAGAGGCCTCTGAAAAAAATAGAGGTTAGATATTTTGGTCATGAGATTTAGGTATCCCCTTCCTATCGATATCATTAAAATAATGGCAAACCAAAATAGAAAAATGTGAAGTTGCATTTAGCTATCATACTTAATTTCTCAGTAAAAGAGACTTTTGAGTCATACAATTATGTAGTGTAGCACAAAGTTTCTGTACAATTTTAAACCAGTAAGTTATACCACCACAGACATTTAATAGAAACTGCCCCAAGTCTTCAGCCCATATACGGATGTGATAATTTACATTTGATTTCGTTAAATATTGGCTTCGCCGGTTAATAGGGCTCTGCAGACAAACTTGCAAAATCAAACCATCAATTTTTTTCCAATTCATTTAGAACATCATTGGTACTCTTATATTAACAATACCTGTTTCTAAAAGACCCCTAGAATATTCGAAATTATTTTATGATCAAGTATAATTCCAGGTTTCTCTTGCATTTCCGTTAGCCATAGCAAGACCGTAGACAGGCTTCACCTCAAACATTTCATAAATCGTAGAATTTGCATTATTAGATTATAACGAGTACAACGCATATAAAATCCTCTCTATCTAAACCGTAATTTTACCAGGTCTGACATACGAATCTGAGACATGAACTATCTCCAAACAAGATGCCGACCTTCTGCTCACTTTCGAGAAAAAGATCCTTAGAAAGATTTTTTAATGTGTAAACGAGACGAGATCTGGGGAAAAAGGCATAATTTATAGCTCTTTAATTTATATTATTATTTTGTGGTAACTAGATATTTATTTCGTATAGGACTTAATTTTTTGGAGGTTCGTGGTGTTTCGTTCGTTAGAATATTATACTTGTCCGTGCCCTACAAAATGTCATCCGAATCAAATTAACTCTGGTATTTCCAGTTACATTAATTATATTACATATAGTCTAAGATCCGATCCTAGGTCGACCTTCACCGAGCTGATAATAGAATGAAACATATTTTATAATAAATTTAGCATATTAGAAAATACTTTAAAAATGGGTTGCCTAAAGAACTGTTGGACAGACTATTTTTAATTATTTTAAAAGAAATTATTTTTATGATCTCATTTATAACGCAAGTGGAAATGTATGATCCGACGTAACTATACCGTGCAATAATGAAGGACCCAGCATCGAAGTCGTATTGATACGACACCGAATAACAGTGATGACACTTCTGATAAAAAATGTAAGTGTTTTTTGTGTGGCTTGTACGGATTTTTATTTGATTTTACTGATGAAACTTTTAGTGATTGTTCGTTAAAGTTAGCTTTTCGTAAAAAAAATTAAATATCATGAAGTTTAACCAGTGAGTAACTATATACTCACTGAGTTTAACTAAATGTCAGTTGCTCCAAAATTTTGCTAACTGTTTACTAGAGCATCGCTCTCATTCTCTGTCTTATAAATACCGAGCATGCGCACTTTCTTATATTCGAGGTCCCATCACGTGGGACTGCAATGTTGGGCCCTTTATTAATACACGGTATACTTACCTCGGATCTCTCTATTACACATTTCCAGTCGGGTTAAAATTGAAATCTTTAAAATTCGGAATCCCCAAGACCGAATTTTTTGCAGACAACCCTATATCAACGCGTTCGCAAGAAAACAGGGCTTATGTTGATATAATTTTTTTTCTATTATCCAAACAAGTGAAAATAACTGGCATCGACATACCTGTTTATACCTGGAAACCCAGTAGTTCGTCCAGGTAAATAATCGGCAACCCAACGACTCCACGTTTTATACTTTTACTTAGGATAAAATTTTATTATCTTGATGATGCAGCATTTAATTAAATATCGTTTTTTTTTAATAATTAAAAACAGTCTGTCCAGGATTTTTTTAGGCAAGCCAGGCAAGTATATTTTCTAATATACCAAATATATTATAAAATATGTTTCATTCTATTATCAGCTGGGTGAAGGTCGACTTAGGTCGGGATCTTCTACTAATAGCGCCATCCATTATAACCTTTCTCAATAAATACTCTATAAAATGCAAGAAGACATTTTCAAATCCAACTGGCAGTTTTAGTGATTAGCTCCCTCAAACAAACAAGCTTTATTATATTATACATATACATCTACACAGTAACAGTTATAACACAAATAGGTTACAAATAAAATTGAAAGTCACTATATGTAAACCAATTCCTTACAATGTTGTGTAAAAGAAAGCGCACAGGTCCCAAATATCTTCCAGTCGAGATAGACGGGCTGCAAATGAAATCTTGGGATAATTGAACACTTGGCTAAAGTTATTCATTCAGAGGTAAAACCATTTTCCGTTTTGGCAATAATAACTCTGCAAGCGGACAAAGAAGCTACTTCAAAGATCAAAAAGGCGTTAGTGGAACGGAATAAATTTTTGAGTTAAAGGATTCATAAAGCGACGCTATTGGAAATGGTGCCTTATTGTGAATATTTTCTAAGTTTTAATGAAGAGAATTTTTTAACATTTCAAAAAGTTGTAACTGTTTTCCATTTGCTGAATACCTCAATTATTACAATCTAAAATTTACAATTGTTTTCTGAATGATATTTGTGGCATATTTTTCATTGTCTGAGTACTTCTTGAGAAATAAAACCACAGTTAAGAAAATTGCTGTATATTCCAAACGTTTCGGGGTCTAGGTCAGACCCCGTTGTCAATGGTTAAGAAACTATGGATAAAAAAGGCATAATTCTAAGATGTAAATTAAAATATTTGAGAATATGTGTTATTTGATTTCTGATGTAACTAAGAGAATTTTATTTGTAATATACAGGGTAGCACAGAAACTTCTAAAGATCATGTAATCATAAAGTTCCTTTCAAATTGGAAGTATTTGAAAGGGAGATCTTCAGAATTTCATGTGGCGCTCCTAGGTGCGACTTTGTTATAAGATAGTGCATTCCCCAAAAATGCGACCAAAGAACTTTGTTGATTCAGTGATCATATTAAAAGGGAAAACCTAGAAAAAACCTTATGAACTATCCCGATATTGGGTTGTTCACAAAGACATGACCATTAGCAATTTCTTCCTTAATCATCGGCAACCAGGAACGACTGAATTCTACGGAGGTAGTAGCGATACAATCGTTTTCATTTAACAAAATTAAAGCAGCTCCTTTAGTTTTCTTTTGGTCATAAAGTACAGTTTCACAATTCAGTTATATTACACAAAGAAGAACACAACATCAAAAGAAAACTAAAGGAGCTGCTTTAATTTTGTTAAATGAAAACGATTGTATCGCTACTACCTCCGTAGAATTCAGTCGTTCCTGGTTGCCGATGATTAAGGAAGAAATTGCTAATGGTCATGTCCTTGTCAACAACCCAATATCGGGATAGTTCATAAGGTTTTTCCTAGGTTTTCCCTTATGATTTTAATGGAATCACTGAATCAACAAAATTCTTTGGTCGCATTTTTGGGGAATGCACTCATAACAAAGTCACACCTAGGAGCGCCACATAAAATTCTGAAGATCTCCCTTTCAAATTTTTCCAATTTGAAAGGAACTTTATGATTATATGATCTTTAGAAGTGTCCGTGCTACCCTGTATGTTACAAATAAAATTCTCTTAGTTACGTCAGAAATAAAATAATACATATTGTCAAATATTTTAATTTACATCTTAGAATTGTGCCTTTTTTATCCATAGTTTCTTAACCATTGACAACGGGGTCTGATCTAGACCCCGAAACGTTTGGAATATACAGCAATTTTCTTAACTGTGGTGTTATTTCCCAAGAAGTATTTAGACACTAATATTTACAAGTTATAATGTACTTAGTCTCACTCGGCCAAACCCCATGAAATCTGATTTCAAATATTATTATAGTCACCTGTCTATAGCCGCTCTGGACTCAACTTAGTTTGTGGTGTATTGTACTCATCCTTTGCTTATAGAATTTCAATTATTTTTAAGTCAAAATCTTATGCAGTACAATCCATCGAATTGCAATTTTTTGCGTTCGATTCGTGAATGCGAAGCTTATAATCATATGTGATCAATAAATTTTCACAATTATCACCGGTACGTAAGAATAATTGGCTCAAGTGCGTGTTGGACTCGCATACTAAGGGTTCAGTACCACCTTCAAGATTCTAATATTCCAGTTTCAGACAAGCAGGGAATGAGTGCATTTTCTAATATTCACCCAAATATCTTTTTATTTTATCTGCTTCAGGATTCGCTTGATTTTTATAAGAATACATATGATTTTAATTTTCTATTTTGGCCCCCAAAAAATAACATTAGAGTTTTATTTTACTAATAAACTTTCAAGGAAGCCTTTTATAACCTATTGTCTGAATTTTGAGGCTCTATAGATTGGAAGATAACATGCAAAATAGGTCAAGTTTTAAATTATAAATTATTAAATCTGTTATTCAAATTATTTAAAAATACAAATAAAATATATTTTTCATAATTTAAATAGTGTAGTTTCTAAAGTGTTAATTAAGTCGGTGTTTAATATATTTGTTAATATCTTTTAAACAAATAATTTAAAAATATAATATATTCGTAATTCACATAATGAGCCTTTTATCTGATATATTACATGATGCATTTGAAAATTGAATTTTTATTTTTCATTTAATGGTATAATTTGTCCCTAAAATTACTATGGGGATTTTCTAATAATTTTTTTTATAAATTTCAAGTGAGCCCCAGTACCCCTAATTATTTTCAAAATTTTAGGTGGTATGGTTTCGGAAATAAAGCGAGAAATGAGAATTTTTTATATCTTTATGTTAATATCTTGTAAACAATTAATTTTATAAAATATGAAAAATATATATTTGTATTTCTCATAATAAGCCCTTTCATTTGATGTATTGCATGATGCGCTAAAAATATTTTTTTTATTTTCCGTTTAATTCTATAATTTGGCCCCCAATATTAATATTAGGGATTTCTTCGTATTTTCCTGTAAACAAAAAATGTAGGTCTTATAGTTTGGGGAATAAAGGAGAGAATGGGTAATTTTTTTAAATATTTTTTTTAATATATTTTAAAATATTCATTTAAAAAAATAAAAACTTATATTTGAATTCGTCATATTGAGCCCTGTGATTTGATTTATTACATGGATCCGTTAGAAACAAGTTTATTTTTTTATATTTCATTTAATTCTGTCATTCCCCCCCCCCAATCAATATTAGGGGGTTTCTCCTTATTTTTCAGTAAAGTTCATGTGAGGGGCTACACCTCTATTTTTTCAAATTTTTGCGTCTTATAGTTTCGGATATAAGGGGGGAATGGGTAATTTTTTTAATATTTTTGTTAATATCTTTTAAATAATTTATTTTAAAAATGTTTCAAAAATTAATTTGTATTCGTCATAATGAGCCCTTTGGTTTGATATATTACTTGATCCGTTAGAAACAATTGTAATTTTATAGTTTCTATTTAATTTTATAATTTGCCCCCCCCCCCAAAATGAATATTAGGGGTTTCTCCTTATTTTTCCAGTAAAGTTCAGGTAAGGCGCTATACCTCTATTTTTTTCAAAATTTTACAGCTTATGGTTTCGGGAATAAGGGGGGGAATGGGTAATTTTTTTATATTTTTGTTAATATCTTATAATTAATTTATTATAAAAATATGTAAAAAAAATATTTGTTTTCGTCATAATAATTGATATATAACATGATGCCTTAGAAACAATTTTAATTTTATATTTTCCATTTAATTCTGTAATTTGCCCACCAAAATTAAAAGTAAAGTAAACTTCAGGTCAGAACCTATACCTCTAATTTTTTTCAAAACTTTACGTATTATAGTTTCGGAGATAAGGAGGGGGATGGGTAAATTTTGGTATATTTTCGTTAATATCTCTTTAACTATTTTTTTTAAACATGAAAGAAATATATTTGTGTTCCTCCGAATGGAACCTTTTATTTGATGTATTACGTGATGCGTTTGAAATTTATTTTATTTTTAAATTTTCATTTAATTCTATAATTTGCCCCCCAAAATTAATATTTATTGTTTCTCCTAATTTTTCGTGTAAAGTTCGGGCAACGTTTTTCAAAATTTTAGGCTCAGTTGTTTCGGAGATCATGGGGGGAATGGTCGATTTTTTTAGTTTTTCCCCTAGAAGTACCCCTAAAATCAAAATTGCGTCTTTTACGATATGTACTCGTGATCGGGTCACCAAACTATACATTGATACTAAATTTCCACCTCTTCCGTCCAGTAGTTTAGGAGAAAATTGCTGTGATGTGACAGAGGCAGAAATCCGGAGTGATATTATAAGGGTATCCGTATATTCTATATACGGAACCCTAAAAATGCATTTTTATAAGCGCATCCTGAAGTTGTGACTGATAAAAATTTATAACTCGCTATAGACAGACGGAAATGAGTCCAATTTTGTTATTTATGAGTTGCTGAAGTCACTGAACATGTATATGCCATCGGCTACGGTCACGATGAGTATATGGTACCCAGAGCGACTGGTATCAACGTCACATTAAGAGTAAAATAGATTTTTTTAAGGGAAATCTAATATGTCCACGGAAAATTTAGGTATCAGTACAATTGCATACATAAACATAAGTTACAAATTGCAATAGGTTTATTTATTGAATAAATTGGAAATTGTTGATGAAAACCGGATATTTGCAGTTTTCACTGGAACATGGATGTCCTGACAACAGAAATGAATTCTACCTATAAGGATAGGTAAGGTGCCGATATGGATCCGTGGTTCGGATTCTTCAATGGAGTATGCATGTTATAGGCGCGCAAATAAAATCTACATTTTTAAAAAATGTCGGCCTAATCATTCTTGTACTATTGAATCGCCAATACTATCCAACTCGACAATTTCCGATAGGGAAACTGTAATTAAATTAAAGACAAACGATAAATTGTACCCAGCCCATAGTGAAATCACACGTCAAAAGAAAACATTCACTATTTCCATCTATATATTTATGATTATTTGGATATTTTCAAGTTTTTAAAATGTTTTTTCAATCAGTTTAACATCATGTTGAGGATATAGAGACTGATCATACATTTATTTAATGGAAAATTAAAATTGCAGCACTGATGGTTTATACTGAAAGTTCTTGGGATTCTCGTGTATATGGTTCAGTTATCTTAAAAAAATACAGCTTTTCTGTAAGCTCCCTCATAGAGGGTGGTACTAACTGACCTGACCTAATGCCTTTTGGAGGGTCCTTGCTTGGTTATTTTGTGATCTGGGGGTATATTTTCGTTATTGTGTTATTCTGGAGTTTTAATTTGGATATATCGACCTGCCACAGTGACTTTCTATGTAGATGGAAAGCTTAGACAATTGGTCGTAGTGGGGCATTTGGCTTGTAGACTTTAGGGAGACCATACAACTTTAGACGTCTTTTCGATTTTTCACTTGGAATGATCATTTATCGGGCCTGCCTTTATGCCCTTGTGGATTTTTCAACATATGTTGTGGGAAAAATTTTCACTGGTCTTAAAATCTAAATACCTTTTATTCTTGGGGATGGGGAAGCCATTCTTACTTGATTTCTCCTTCAACTATTATTTAAAATTTGGCATTTAAGTATAATACGGATTTTCCACAGGCTAGCTATAATAATAAGAAAATGATAGAATCTAAATTATCCTTAAAATAGAAATCTTTGATCTACGTCTAATCATGAGTTATAGAGCATTTGATGTTATGTGCTCTTACCTGGGGGTAGGGAACTCAAAAATGGCCAAAATTGTCCTTACGTAATTACCTTACCAATACATAAAGTAATGTAAAATGTAAAGCATAACTGCTACTTATTATGTACAAATTAATTACCTATCTATCTAGTTTATTTGTAAATTGTGGATTAGATATCCACTCAATTTTTTGAACTCAAGAAACCTACAAGTTTTTGATAAACATTTAGATTTGTTACCAATACAGTATTTGAGATATCAACGATATGTATCGTCTTTTTGAATATTTGTTATTCATTTTGTTATCCTTTTTAGGTAACATCGGCTCGATGATTTCCAATATGAACGTGGCACGTGTTGACTTCCAAAACCGCATGGACGGCGTTAAGCAGTACATGGCGTTCAGGAAAGTCGGACGAGAATTGGAAGCACGTGTTATCAGGTGGTTTGCTTACACGTGGGCCGAAAGCGGAGCTTTAGATGAAGAAAGAGTTTTGTCAGCACTTCCCGATAAATTAAAAGCCGAAATAGCCATCAGAGTGCATTTGGATACTTTGCGAAAAGTTCGGATATTTCAAGACTGTGAACCAGGACTCCTGGAGGCGTTGGTGTTAAAACTAAGACTACAAGTAAGTAATTGTTATTGTTAATTTTGTTTCAAAATAATAACATATTTGTTTAAATGTGGGAAACATAACTATGCCTAGAATATTTTGTAACTGTTCATGTTTTTTTTTTCAATATTTAACTTTCTAGGTTACTAATTTACTGCTTATACCTATAAAAATAAATTTCCCGAATGTATGAAAGTGCATCACTTCTAAATAATCGCATTACTTGGCTATTTCTTTTGTTTTGTTATCAGTAAAAGATTTGTATGAAAAAAAAAATGTTTGAAAAATTCTACGGGCAGATGAAAAATTATAATGGAAAACTGTAACTGCAAAATTTAAGAACAGCTTGACATATTTGGCTAATTTATTATTTGAAATGTTCGTAATTGTCTAAGCAAGGTATATAGTGAAAGAGAAAAAATGGTGGAGTTGTTCAGAAAATTGGGAAATTCGGATAAAACTGAAAGGCGGTTTTACTATGGGATATTTGTATGAACTCAAGACCATAAATCACGATTTGAGCACCGAATTTGTGTAATTTTTTTGTTTACTATGGGCCTGGAAAACAATCACAACCTGTATCTATAAAGAGTGTAAATAGTTTAAGATCTTTTATTTTAGTTGGAGATAATATCTATCAAATCAAACAAAAATTCTTATACTAATATGGTCTCTAGGCCTTACTAACTAAGAATATCCTAACTACATATTACGTAAATTATTGCCTAGGCGGCAAAGTATCTGCATCCTACATAAATACCTAAAGAAATGATTTCTACGAGGAAATGAACACCTGTAATTATATCCAATAACTAAGTAATTATAAATGTTTTGTCGATTTAAATTTGATTTGGTAAATAAAACATTTGTATCATATTTGCAAAATAGATTTCGTTTTTAGATACTAATATTTGGAAGTAAACTTTGCAAAATTATGTTAATGAACTGAAGGATAAAAAGCTATTTGCTTTTGTTTAGAAATAACTAAATGTAACTAAAAAGGATCAATTTTTAAATGTTATACAAATGTAAGTACTTACCTAGATAATAAATAAACTCCAAAATAATTAATTCCAACATAAAAATTGCACCGAACTGCACAATATTATCATTTTCTTGTAAATATTTTATAGTACATTGATATTTTCCATTATAAATAAACGCTTCCCGAAGGCTACACACTTACAAACTAGCCTTTAGAATGTAAACAAAACAAACAATGCAAAACAGACTTCTTCGTGTCGAGCGCTCAGCTATTTTTAATTGTCAAAAAAGTGGTTTGTCATTATTAAAATAGCTAGTAAATGCATACAATTTATTTAGTATCTAGATCTGAAGGTTCATAAGCGAATTTTAAATGCAAAATTTTGTGTTTGTGACTGTAAATTTGGTAACATTTTTTGACAAAACTATAAATCTTTCCAAAAAATGTTATTCCTAAGTATTTTTGATATACTTTCAGCTGAACTGTTATTTGTGCTTTGTAAGCATTTGACAAAATATGATAGCTCATGCGTTCAATAGACCGATTATAAAACATTGCAAGCTACTAATAACAGCTGGATAAAAGATTGGAGAGACACCAGAAACAACTTAAAAAAGCATTGCGAACCTACCAGAAATAAGTTTTGCTAAGCTACCTGGATCACAGGTAGAAAAACTTAGCGAAGCTACAGGATACAGCTAGAAAAAATATTGGGAAGCTACTAAAACTAGCCTATAAAAAATTGCTCAGCTACAGGAAATAGCTAAAAAACATTGAAAACATACAGGGAACAACGGTAAACAACATTGTGAAGCTATCGAGAACAACTAGAAAATACATTGGGAAGCTAACGGGAACAGCTGGAACAAATATTGCAAAGCTACCAGGAATAATCAAACCAGTCGGGCAGGCGTAGATACTTAGTGCTACCCGTATGAAGAAGCGATCTGATTTGCCTGGACAGGCGTTGTCAGGTCAGCTAGTAGTCTAAAACATGACATTGAGGAGGAGTCCTATTCACTATAAGAAGCGACAACAGAGTTGACTAGGACTCGAATCTTGCTCAGAATCCCATCGGTAGTTGTTTATTTGCAAAAGCTTGTTCAGAAAACTTTAAAAATTGTACTGATTTCAAATGGCGTAATAGCTCCATCAGGATAAATTGGGAAAATTTTACATTTCACTATTCTTAGTGGTAAGGCGATTTTCCGCTACTAATAATAGATTTGAGCATTAAAATCAAAAGTAATTCCCTTGGTTCTGTTATGAAAATTATGCATTTAATTGCAAATTAGCTTACCGCAAATATATACAATATAACAACCTCACATTTCTCATAAATTTATAATTTACAGCTGTTTCGGTCACCGCCTTGTTTGTCAAACTTTAATGACTTCCTACAAAACACTTGACTAGCATTAATGACCTCCATGGGCATCAGTCTAATTCAGCTGCGGGACTTATCTGTAAACCCCACCTACGAACGTGTGGAAGTAATACGTTATATAACACTGCACGCTGAATACTAATGTTTCCGTCCGCATTACCAATATTTTAAAGCGGTAAAGGCTACGAAGTTTCGATGAATTAAATTACTCCAAATTAATGTTATGTATACGAGGAATAAATCGTTTGCACAAGCAAATTGAAGTGGAGTTTTAAGGTGCTGCAATCCTTCTTTAAAGTTTTGACAGGCAGATGAGGTACTGAAGGATCGGTTCAGTAAGGATGTAGTAAAGTTTAAAGCAGTTCAAATTCCATGTTGTTTTTTTTTCGTTCACACGTGACCTAGTTTCTAAAATAACTTATTACTTTGGAAGGATTAAACGAGACACATTTCAAAAAGTTTCGCAAACAGTTTAGGGTGAAGGCATTAATCTATAATATAATATATATATATAATATATATATATATATTATATATATATATATATATATATATATATAATATATATTTTAGGTGGTTTCCGGGAATTCTCTGCGTAGTTAATATATATATATATTAATATTTATATATATATAATAATAATTCCAAACGAATTGCGGGTAGCAGCCAAAGATTATAAGTGTACTCTTTTTTATATGAGAGCTTTCGGAATTCTTTATTCCTTCGTCAGTCAAATACTGAAAAAGTTACAAATATTGTTGTTTATATAGTACTATAAATGAAATAAATGGTAACTTACTAAAGTTGAGGTTCACAAAATAAAATTAGCATCTCTAGAGAATTAAAAAATGTAACATTTAGTTTTATGGTTGTAGTTATGGAAATAGATCCAAATTTGAATTTTTTGATGACAAATATAATGTGAAACCATAGAAATGTCGGAGGTAATATTATAAGGGATGAGAGTTTTTTTTTTTTATTTTTAAGAAATAAATAAATAAATAAATTTCAAGACAATTTCCAAAGTAAGTAATATATGCAAATATATATCACAAAAACAAAACGTATGGGTTGATTATTATTTTATATATACACATATATATTAGTATCAGTCATCATAGTATCAACTGAAGTATTGACAGAAGAGTTTGCTGTTAGTCTATCATTATCCAATTTCAACAGGTTACAATAAATCACATTAAGATCCCGTACATCAGTCCGTCGATTAATGCTGTTATCATAATTATTGATGAAAACCATTTCTAAGAAATTTCGTTTAAAAAGTATTACGTTCTAGAGCTAAAATTTTTGTATTTTCAAAATCCGCACTGTGGTGATTATTAAGTCAATGTATGGCTAAAGAGCAATTTTCTTTTTGTAGCCTAATATCACTTTTATGTGATGTTATTCTATGTCTTAAATTTCTAGATGTTTGCCCTATGTACGTAGCAGGACAATCATTGCAATTAATTTTATATACTACGTTGGACTTAAGGTCTTTAGGTGTTTTGTCTTTAATTTATTGAATAAATCACCACCGTTTTTATGGATTTATATGCAAATCTTATACTACGTTCATTTTTAAAATGCTTACAATTTTGGGAGTAATATCTTTGATGTATGGAATTGAAACATAATTCAGAGCAAGATCTGTCGAATTTTGCAATTATTATATCAACTTTTTCCGTAACAACTCGATCCCTCAAAACTTTTAAATAACTAATTTTTCACACATCGCAATTTGATAACGTAAATATAATATCTTAATAATTCTCTCATTAACAAATCCAATTCGACAGATCTTGCTCTGAATTATGTTTCAATTCATACATCAAAGATATTACTCCCAAAATTGTAAGCATTTTTAAATGAACGTAGTATAGATTTTCATATAAATCCTAAAAACGGTGAGGTGATTTATTCAATAAATTAAAGACAAAACCACCTAAAGACCTTAAGTCCAATGTAGTATATAAAATTAATTGCATGATTGTCCTGCTACGTACATAATGGCAAACATCTAGAATTTAAGACATAGAAATACATCACTAAAGTGATATTAGGCTACAAAAAGAATTGCTCGTTAGCCTACATTGTCTTAATACTAACCACAGTGCGGATTTTTGAAAATACAAAAATTTTTAGCTCTATACGTAATACTTTTTAAACGAATTTCTTAGAATATGGTTTTCATCAATAATTATGATT